>VZSV01000253.1:66987-100673 GCA_013398735.1 Nothocercus julius | reverse complement strand
TTTTTTTTTTTTTTTTTTCCTCCTCTTCCTGCACTGATTTCCTGTTCTATTGCTTCTGCATTTCAACAAGAAGTTCTGAGTATGAAAGTCTTTAAAAAATCTGAATATGTACTTTGTGACTTGTTCCCAAGTTGTTCTACGGCCGGCAACCTTTGGACATCAGAAATTTCACACAGTAACCAATGAACAAAAATTATCATTCCTAGAACAAGGCGGGACCTTTGCTTCTCCATGAAGCCTTAGCATTTTCCACTCTCTATAACAAGAAAGCAATAAATTCCACCAGTACGTTTTTCAAATGTATACTACAGTGTAACATAACATTAAATCGATAAATTAATATGTTCTTAAGTATAAGGGTTAAAGTATACAAACACAGTTGATTTAATTCTATTTAAATCTATTTTGGCATTAGGGTATTATTCTCATTAATATTAAACTGCAGAAAGGATGAAATACTGTATTTAATAGATTAGATACTTCATATACAATGGCAATATAAGTTCATAGGAAAAAGCACTGAAAATTCCATTAACTACTAGGAAGGAATCCCTAACTTCTGATATTGTCAGCTAATTCTAGATGACATCAGTTTCCTACTCTGCTGATTTACAGTTATTTAAGAGCAAGTGCTAAAGCATCTCTAACACAAGCATTCTACTCCTTCACAAGAAGAAATCCCCAACTTAAGCAAATATTTCTTAAAAAGAAAAACCAAGACTTTCCACAATGCAGTGACTAATTAATTAGGCAGTTTAGATGAACATTCAACTTCAGCTCACTGCTGACTCTGCTTAACATATTTTTCCACAATAAGTAACTCACCATTTAACTTTGGGACTGAATTCTGAAATGCAGGTTCTCCCCACTACCCTAGCCCCACAAAGTTTGAGCCTACAACACCCCCAAACTGAAAAATAGAGTTCTTTTCCACAAAATTAAAAGAATATTTTTCCAAGCTTTCTCCTCTCTACAAGTAGTTGATCTGTCCTTTACTACTTATCTGAAAAGCTGTTGTGATCAGATTTACAGACAAAACTTTTCAAGAGAGGGAAAAAAAAAAAAAAAAGTTTTGCCTACATATCAAACAGGATGACTTTCTAATCCAATCAGTTATTTACATAGGAAGCCATAGAAGAAACTGCGCAATTGTTATAAGGTTGTTTAGCAGGTTTTGTTGTTTTAAACACCGAGTAATTTTGGAAGAACTACTTAGAGATCAAAACCTGGCAATTTCAAGTCACTTCAATACCTCAGGCTTGCTCCTCAGCTTATTCAAAGAATTTATTAAGAGGGACAGCATTCAAAAAGAGATTTTGAAATAGAACTTCAAAGCACTAAGTTTCAGTGTTCATGAGCAACAAAACAACAATCAAAAGAAACAAACTTAAGTATCAGAGATGCACAGCACATAGGAAGCTTTGTGTATTACAGGGAACAGATAAGAGCACAAGTTAAAAATAAACTTTCGTTTAACATTTTTGTTTTGATGGACTAATCGCTCTTAAGGGGCAACAGTGCAGAAAGAATGACAGATAAGAAACAGAAGGACACACATTAAGACAAATGTCCTTCTCATTATCAGCATTGCTCTGAGTTAGGAAGAGGCCAGTACATACCTTTCCAACTTAAACACAACTTTTTTAGAATACAGAATAATAGTTTCAGTTACCTGATAAGCAGTACATAATAGTTATGTAAAATAGTATTTATTTTACAAACACAGTCAGTATTAGAATATTTCATTTTTATTGCAGTGCTTAAATTGTATGCATACATTCAAGCTTTTTAGACTTACCTACAATACTTTTTTCTGGAGCAGGAGGCACAATGTAACCCACATGCATATACTTTGTTGCTAATTTGCTGTGCAAACCAAGAAAATCACTGAATCTTCTTTTGACAGAAAATTCATTTTTGTGAAACATGGAAAGGGATGTCTTTTAAAAAAAAGAGAGAATTCATTTCAGTCATGATTTACGAATACATCTATTCAGTTGTGTTATGTAGTTATATAAAAAAATTTATTGCACTAGTTACCTTTGTTGTTACTCTGTATGCCATATAAGCATTCATGCCATCCCCTGTAAGAAAATTAAAATACTTATCCTACAGCAAATTACATTAGCCCTTCCACATACTTTTTGTTCGGAAATACACATTAAGGAACTTTTCACTTAGATACTCTAACTGCCCAAAAGATAACCAAATAAGAGGTTATGCTAAAAACTCAGGATAGTCTTCAAGATGCAAGACTGTCTACAATCTGACTTACCAGGTTCAAGACATGAACTTACCAACTTTCTCTGGGTCTGACACATTGATTTCTATATCGAACAAATCTCCATTTGCTTCTTCTTCAATCTAGAAAAAATATACACCACGTTTAACTAGTTTATATGCATTCATATTATCTGTAAGTACAAGGGTAGGATTAGGGTACTGGAGAGGAAGAAGAGTCAGTATGTCTGAACAATCCCAAAAAGAAAAGGACATTTAAATTGAGGTTTCTAATATTGGTGTTAATTTTGAGACTTCCTGCAAAAACTTTTTATGTAACTGCCTCTTCCTAGGTCTTGCTGGCCTAAGAATTTGTAGTAAATATTTCTATTATGGGAAAATTTATTTAATTGCTTCTATTCCAGTAAAAATGAGGTTCAGAATTGTTCATCTGTGGTGTTTCCATCTGCTTCTAATCAAAAGATCAATATTTCTTGTTATTAATGGTAACTGTAGTTCAGTTGGGGAGCAGCTATAGAATTTTCAGATATTTGCATGAGCTCTGATCATGCAGGATTTCCCTTCATGCAATACGCACAAGTTCAATAAAATAGATGTCCTAAGAAATGGCAGAAAGGACTGTGTGGCTGTGTTGAAGAGGAAGAAAATCAGAATAAAATGCCTCTTTGGGGCACCTGGGAAACAGCCATTATTGGTACTCAGACCAGTCTCATTTGGGCAAACTCATTTATCAGGGACACTGCCTTGTAAGTCCATATTCTAGAATGAGCAGTATTTGCTAGAGCCCAGACTTCAAACAGAATGCAAAATATAAATATAAAATTAAAAGTTGTAAAACTATGATCAGCCTCATCTGTTTGTTAGCATGCAGGACAGTGATAACAGCTGCTTTCTCCATGTCCCCATTAACAGTAGCTTTAGATTCCAAGTTAAAACCTGTAACATGATAGTATGAATTATCATACATCTCTAACATTTCTCCTGTCTCTAGCTCAGCACTTGCTCCTATGCACACCTTCACAATAGTAGTGCATTATTTGGCCTGTAGGAATGTTACTCCTCACAGTACAGATCACTAGAATAATCACTTAAGCAACAACTAATGATGCTATTGCAAGAGTTAAATCCATACTAAATACCCAGTGCAAAATAAACAGAATAGTTCATCTTTTATATGTCCATTTATCAAAGAATGATTCTGTGAGTCATTATTTAGGAACTGCTCGTTTATTTTAATTCTTCAAAAAGCTAACGTCACATTTCCATGGTAATCAACCCATAACTTAAAAGTTTATTCAGTACCTCTTCTCTGGATCTATCAAAAATCACAGGGGCTGTTATGCTTTTTGATTCCATTCTGGGAGCTATTAATGCAGTAGGTGTTACAGGAGTGATTGCAGGCGTCGGTTCTGGAGAGAGTATTGGATCCCTCTCTGGGCTGTCCAGTGATACTTCTTCTGTGGCTTCTAGATAAACATTGAGTTTGCAAAGATGTTTTTGAAAAATAGAGATAAATGTGCAAAGATACCACAAATACATACACAATATGTGACAATATGCAAGTCCAATAAGATCACCTCTAAATAGCATCTACTTGTTGCACAGATAATTACTTTAAATATGGAGATCACCTACATGCATTATCTGAGTTTCCACTTACATGGGTCAAAGTAAGATTTTTTTAATATATATGTACATACATATATAAAGGCTGACAGGTAAAAAGTCTTTTAGAGTACTCATAGTAATGGGTCATTCATTTCTCTAAGAGATAATCACAGAAACCTGTGACATTCCTTTCACCATGCCTACTGCTCTTTAACTCCCTGTCAATTTTAGATTTTGCATTCAATAGCTGATTCAGTTATCTAGCCTAATAATTGAACATACCAAGAGAATTAATTTTCTAAGTGAAGTCACACAACCAGAATATACCCCTCCACTAAAAGCACATGATATGTCAAAGCATTAGCATATAAGGCATTCTGACTAGAAGAACTAACTTGTTTTTACTTTCTTTAAGCCCTTTTGTGCTTAAAACATTTTATACAAGAGTAATAGTTTCTTCAGACTATTTAAAGAGGATGTAAATCTCTGCACTAAATAACCAGCATGCTTCCCTAAACTAATTGGTTTTGACAACTGGCAAACCATACACCTTGGGTATACAAAATTTTCTGTTCTGGCATAAGCAACTAACGTCACTCTTCTGAAAAAAGGTACCTTTTAAAGAATTTAGCTTTTTAAAGATATTATTAACCATAAAGCAATCATTTGATATGAAATTTGATTTTCATAACTATTCACAAGACTTGCTACAAGTCAAAGTTCCTGCAACTAAAACGAAGTTCTTCAGGCAAGTTCAACCATCAGACAGGAAAGCATTATACTAAGCTATCTGCATTATACTAAGCTATCAAAACAGTTTACTATGCAATTTTGAAAAAGAATCTGTCCTTGTGCACCTCCATGAACAGCTCAATTTTCAAAAGAAAATACGCCAACTTCCTTTAAACCTTTTAAAAGCTTGGTGTATACGACGGATAGCAAATTCTTATTCAAAAAAAAATGGCAATTCTGAAGATCAGGTCTCCTTTAAAATTTGAGAGACTAGTTACTCCATGAAAAAAAGGAAGTCTCATTTTTGACCCAATATTATTGTGTACTTCTCCAGAATAGCCTGTCACTTAGTAGTTGTCTAAAAACAGAACTGAAGTCTCAGCAACTGAATCCAATCATTTATTACTGAAGTGTATTACAATCACTCTTAATAAATATATCAAAATCACTCAGTTTTATCCCTGCTGCTACTTAAAGATGTTCTGCTAGACAATTCTGCTTCCTATTTTTATTTAAAACACTTTTCACCATTCTCTGACTTCGTCATTAACAAAAGCACATTTCTTTATATCAGAGACAGATAAGACTGTGTGCTTAAACTGAGCTTCATTATCAAGGCAAAAAGCAGAATTAAAACAAGTATCAAGGCCAGCATGCCTTAATCTAATTTAAAACAAAGGCATATTTTAGCTTGCAGCAGATAAAGGTTGCATCATTTAGGGGAGGGGGTATATTCATTAGGGAAGGTCATTACTTCATTTAGGGATACTTCACAGAATAACAGAATAGTTAAGGTTAGAAGGGAATTCTGGAGATTCTCTAGTCCAAACCGTACAACTGAAAACAGAGTCAAGCAGGTTGCTCAGGTCTATATCCAGGGGAGTTCTGAATATTTACTCTAGAGCTTCTCTAGGCAACCTGTACCAGTGTTTGACCACCACCGTCGTGAAAAGGCTCCATCTTACATTTAAATGGAACTTCTAATATTTCAATTTGACTTTGTCCTGTCACAGGCCACCACTGAGAAGAGTGTGAGTTCTCATTACCTCCCACATTAGATATTTATATACACCGATGAGATCTCTCCTGAGCCTTCTCTTCTCCAAGCTGAACTGTCCCAGTTCTCTCAGCCTCTCCTCATATGAAGGATGCTCCAGTCCCTCATCTCTACTTGCTCCAGTGCGTCCATGTGTGTCTCATACCCTGGACTCCAAAAGAGGGCACTGGACTGGATGAGGCACTCTGAATGTGGTCCCACCAGTGCTGAGTAGAAGGGAAAAATTACCTCTCTCAACCTGCTTGCAACCCTCTTCCTAGTTTTAGATTAGAGATATCTACATCATTTTCAAACTAAGCTTAAAAGCAAGCACCTCTTATATTCATCACTTTTAATATGTACGAATATTATCTATGAATTTTTGCTGAAAAGATTTTCTTACCACACATGTTGCTTTACTTCAGTAAAAACTGCTCAATCTTTCTAAGGAAACTCATTGATGGCTTCCTATCTCAAATGTCACAGGCAGAATATTGCATCTTAGACCAATAAAGAAGTTTGATTTGAAATTTCAGATCAGGTGGGAAAACATGTAGAGACAGTTGTCAAGAAACTTCTAGAATAAAACCTCAGAAGCACAACATATAGACATGGATAAGAGGCAGCTCTCTCAATCAGTGGCTAAGAGCATTTAGTGATGTGTAAGAAGTTAAACAACTGACTATTTAACAGGGAGGGAAAAAAAAAAGAAAAAAGTCATTTTACTTCAATCGTTCCTTTTCCTGTCACCAGCTATTTATTATCACAGAAACCATGATTCACATGCACTTTGCTGTGGTATTTTCACATTTTAGACAATCTTAAACAAGTCATGAAACTATCTGGACCACGCATTTCTCACAGTTGAAAATAAACAAAACATAAACATTCCCTTCCTGGAAAAGTATGATATATGGAAGCTGAGTGAATTCAATGTTACAAACTTGCACTGCTATCATAAAAAACAGCAGCACATCTTTCCCACTAGCCCTGCTTTTCAGACCTGCATCTGCACATACATTAATATCATAAACAGGTAAGTTTCAGAGTAGAAGCTAAGGTACTTCTAGAAGCATTTGAGTTATTCAATTTACATTTTCAACTAAAACTCCTCTATCTGACTTTTAGAAGAAAAGTGTCAAGATCAACAGTCACATCAGCAATGGCAGCTATCAACACATACTAGGCACTTCCACCTACCTAATGCCATAAGACTTAAACACATTAATATCTACTTTACAATCCATAAATAGGCTTTGATAGGGATCACTGTCAAAGTGCTTAACTCCAACAGGTCACAAAAAACTCAGTCTGCTGCAGAAGACTAATTATGCTTAATTAACACTCCACAGACAATTACATAAAAGTTTCTGTCAACACCTGTCAACACTTAAGCTTGTGGGTCAATCTCAGCATTATGCACCTCCTGCTTCTCTACATCTCACCATTAGTATTCACTAATCATCATCACTACAGAAAGTACAACTTTCCAATTCATCACACATCATCACTTGAATTGAATGAGCTATTTTTAGCTGATCATACCTGTAAATGCTATAGGCCTCTAACATTCTGACATCATTTGAGTGTTTAAACTGACTTACTATCTTTGAAGGTTTAAAAAGATGATGGCACAAATTTGGAAGTAAGCTGTTGTCCAAAATAGTAGATGAGTTATTAGAAAGGAGTGTGTTGGCAGGACAATCAGTTACTTATAAGACTTCCTTTTGACTTCAAAAATATACGTTCAAATGCCTTTGTCCATTTATTTCTTCCAGAAAAGGCCTCAAACTGAATAACCAGCTTGTAAAATGCAGCCGGGCATCCATACACAACTGCTCTGATCGGACACATCACACAACCATTAGCTAGGATTTTTGCTATTCAATTGGGCTTCCAGTAAGCATTTTGTCTGGTCCGCAGAATGAGCATCTCCTTTTCTATGCGAACTCCCCAAAAGAAAAGCCTAAGACAAATCTAAGTAGGACCTAAAGATCGGGACATAGTAGCTACAAACCTGCATAAAGGGGATCCATTCCCATAACCCTTTAAGAACAGGACAAACAAAAGCATATAAAAAGTGCTTTCACCAGACTACAGAAGTGGGGAAATTGTATCTGTGATCTGTCATCAACTTCAGAAAAACAACTTTACAATTTGCTCATAATCTACAAGCACCAGAAGACATAGCTACGTTTTGTACTGCCAAACCATGACACATTTATTCAGCTGTAGTCACATACAGCACTTTAGACCACCATTTTGGAATAGTCTTTCAAATTTTGTTCTTATCTTGATATTAGACGTTTAGAGCTGACCAGGTTTTAAGATAGTGAACTTTAGTATGGATGCTCCTATCATTAGAAGCTTCATTAGGATTCTCATAAGCATAAAGACCCAAATATATCCAAAATATTCTTGTTACGTGATTAGAAGAAGTGCCCAAAGCAGTCTCCAAACTTAAATGCCCTATGAGATAAGAAAAAACTTTTTTTTTTTTCTTCTTTCCTCCTGCTTGAAATAAAGACACTGAATTTTATCCTACAGAAGACAGCGCTTAACTACGTTCAGCAATACAGTCGTCTTCACTTACTGAGCCAGGAACCAAAATACTAATAAATGGGCTGACAAAGTTCAGACAAAGGCTGTGATTCAGAGACAAAGAATACCTAAAACTATTTACTGCAGATGTTATCTGATGGCTGCCACAGAAGAAAAGCAGCAAAGCCTAAAAGCTTCAGCTCCTGAGTTACATTAAGACAGTACAGGAAATCTTCCACTTTTTTCTCTCCTTCACCTCCTTTTCCCATTAGGCAATATTATTAAAGGCAATAATGAAAAAGACTCATTGAACTTGCATTTGCTAGAGAACAACAGCACATGATTGGTGGACAGGATGGGAGGACCCAAAGAAAAAAAATATATATGTATAAAATATACATATTTTGTGTAAACAGTCCTAAATAAAAAAGTTATCCTTTTAAGTGTACAGCATGGAGGCATGAAATAGATTCTGCTTCTGAAAACCTGTATGCTGACAGTGCAACAAAGATAGAACTTCATCACCAGGATGGTGTTGCACCACACAAACTTCCCGTTTAGAATGGGATACTGTGAAAGATTTTTCTGAGTGTTTTTTTTCCCCATTCAGACTATATTAGCCTTCATCTGTGTATGAAATGACCTTCTAAAAATGGCTTTCAGTTGTATTAAACCTCCTGAATGTTACAGCAGCAACTGGATGCTCCTTACCTTTAAAGGAACGTTGTTGGTAGTAAAACCCAAACTCGTTAAATCTGTTCTGGAAGCATATTTTCTCACAGCATTCATTTCAGTTGCAACAATCTGGCTGCTAACATTTGTTACTTCTGTCTGCAGCCTATCAATATTTACTCTAGACATCTTTTTTTCTTAATTTAATATTTTCCAGCCAAAGGAGAATCATTTTTCCTGAAATATTCTTTCCAGATGGCTCTATGGCTACAAAAAGCTGCCTTTACATATTGAAGCCATATAACCAAATTACCAGTACAAGAAAGATTTGTTCCTCAAGTGCTTCCCATCTTTGAGAGTCGTAAGATTGGGTAATAAATACAAAACTACTAGGATTATCACTGAACTGTTTATTCTGCAGTTCTCTTAAGCCTGTTCCAGGCAGCTAGTAAATTAATCAACATAACCCAACAGTGTCATAATTAAATACGCATACACACCTATCTACTTAAAACAACCTAGAACTAAATGCTATGAAGTTCAGTATCAAATAGTTACATTAGGGAACCAGTGAAGATGAAACTAAGACTGTATTCAAAGCAGATTGTCAACTGACTCAATAAATAGTAATAGTGTTAGTACTGCAAAAAAGCATTTAGAACTATCTCTTGATACGTATAAGATATTCCAAACATAATACTTATTTCCTTGAAGGATAAATGCCCCTACAACTGTAAAAGGAACAATTGTCTATATTAAGGGACTAGAGCATCTCTCATACAAGGAAAGACAGAAGCTGAGACAGTTTGGCCTGGAGAAGGGAAGGCTCAAGGGAGATCTTGACAGCCATAATAAATATCTGACGGGAGGGTATAAGGGGAATGGGGCCAGCCTATTCTCAGTGGCAAGCAGTGATAGAACGTGAGGCAAAACTGAAACACTGGAACACCTGAACACAAGAAAACACTTCCTAACTATGAAGGTGGCTGAACAGTGGCACAAATTGCCCAGAGAAGCTGTGAAGTCTCCATCCTTGGAGATATTCATAGCCTAGCTGGACATGGTCTTGGGCAACCTGCACTGGCTGTTCCTGCTTGACTAGAGCAGATTGGAGCAGATGATCTCCGGAGTTCCCTGCCACCTCCAGCTGTTCTGTGATTCTGTGACTACTCTGCAAAAAACAGATTGCAGAAAACAGACAAATCAGTGACCAATTGATTAAGGATTGGCAATGTGTTGTTTATTGACTGCTGATCAGAATTTTCATACAACTTTCTCCAAAACCCTCATCTTAGTCAAGTATTACAGAAAGAATCTCATACTAGTGAAATGATGGGACTGATCTCATGGGCCAGGTTCTCACCTTTTTATTATAATAAAAAGGCTCTGTAATAAATGGAAATACTCTCCCATCTTACCATACAGCCTGAATTTATCATTCTGCAGAACTAGAAAATGGGCTGAACAGCTTAAATAAGGTTATAAAGTAGGAAACAAGGCTTTTAATTTCTCTTCACGCTTATTAAATAGCACAAACTTGAATATTGGCAATTACATAAAGAGAAATGCTGCATGGCTGTCTGCAGAACAAATTACTAGTGAGCTAACTCTACTGTGTCAGTTGTACTGTACAAGAATGTACTGATACAAGCAAATACAAGAATGTACCAGCAAATACAGTTGTACTACATTGCACCAGCAAATACAAGGATGTACCAGCAAATACAGTTGTACTACATTGCACCAGCAAACAAACAACAAAAAAAACAACTAAAGCTATAGAATCCTACAAGGAAAAAAAATCCTGTATTTCACTCTTAAAGTACTTAAGAAAAATAAATTTTACTTCTCTGTCAAACAAGTTTCTCAAAGTTCCATTAATTCAGTATGTGAGACAGATTAACTCCTAAAAGGTCTGCTACAAAATGTGCTTCGTCATCAGCGTGACAGAATTGTTTACGCCTGAGATAAAACACAAACTCACAGAGTAATGGCTTAATTTTTAATTTACTACTGAAAGCTAAGCAAAACTTATTTATTCCTAAAAAGAAGTCACATACCACTATTCTGAATAACGAGCAAGATTAAACCTTCTGTTTTCTGAGTTCACGATAAAAAGACCACACTCTTTTTGACAACAATGAGTCAATAGTTACTCACATTAAAAATGGCTGAACAAACAACTTTGGGCAACAAAGAACTTCAGCTGTTTTTCCTTCTTAGTATGTTACCTCTCTTGCTAATTTTCAAGTTGATAAATTTGACAGTATGTTGCAGCAGATCATAGAAATCTAGGTGACAGCTAAACCCGATAGAGAATGATTTGCAAAGGCTACCCCAAAACCCAAAGGAAAACCTTTAATGACCTTTCCAGAAAGTGTAACTTGCAAATTAAGTAACAGCTAAGATTTTCTACAATACTAAATTGGTAAAATTAAAATTGAAGTTTCTATTTTTAAGGGTACTGCTCCCTATTTCCCTACATCAAATAAAATGACAGCATGAAATGTTTTTTCCTACTCCCCACAAAAACACATCCCTTTATGTCAAAGGGAAAATAGTCTGCTTACATACAATCAAAGGAAAAGAGCAGTTACCAGCAAAGAGGTCTTCTCTGTCATCATCTAGCATGATTTCAGCTGGCTTTGGACCATTAGAGTTTGTGCTGAGATCTTCTGCAGGAAGACTTGCCGGCTCTGGAGATGAAGGGCTTGACTGTTTAGGTGGAGGAAAAATAAATAAATAAGTTAGCAGAGAACCAGTAGCCTTGTGTCAGTATATAAGAATTATTGCAACAAGCATTCCTTCATTGCAGGGAAACAATGCAAGATGCACAGAAAGGAAACCCTGTCAGCTATTTCCATTTCCTATTGGGATAACAATGAACAAAGGATATGACTTAGTTGGCCAATAGCTCTTTTCATTCCTTTATCAGAGGGACACATTTAATTAACATGAAGCAAAAACTGCTAGAGAAGTATCTAGAAAATGTATATGAGTATTTCTGAGTTCAGTTTGATTAAGTTCCTTTTGGAAAAGCTAACATTTAGCTGTATAAAAGCTTACATTTTGTTTAGTATTTTTTTCTATGTACAAAAGCAGACTTACAGTGTTCCATACCATTTTTTTCAGAGATTAAGAAAAAAGTTAATTGCATTGAAAAAACAAGCCAAAGCTGCCTGCAGACACTAGAAATTTTCAAGTCAGAAAGTGGGCTGCCCAAAATGTAATTGGATAGCGCCTTTGCAAAAGTTCAAAATCGGGGATTATGATCACAATCTCACTATACAAAATTGGAAGCTAGCATCAAGATGTATACAGTTCTTTGAATTGTAGAATTCTTTGAATTGATGACTAGAACTTGTCCTGTGAAGACAGTAATACTTAAAGGCATTCAGGAAAATAAAAACACTACTGAAGTTAGAGTACTGAAGCATAGCTTACTCACAAAATGAGTACACATCTAACTGAAGATAAGTGCTTCAGTATGCAAGTTCTTGCTTAATCAATGTCAACTCTGGTTATTTCAGAGTACTTCAAAATTTGCAAGACTCATTTTCTGCAACTTCCCCCAAGACAGCCAACTAAGGGATTTTCAAGAACAGCATACTTAAGCAAAAAAAAAAACATCTGCCTTAGAAGGGGCATCTGTAAATCCAGCCTCACTACTGACTTCCTAGTGTTTTGCATGAAATTGTCATAAATTAAGGTTAAAAGCAGAATTCAGAAGAAACACTTTTTTTCTGGGCCACAATTCAATAGATGTCATGAGGACAAAAGAAAAAAAAAAAAAAAAAAAAAAGAGCCTGAAAAATATTGAAAAAACACTAAAAAATTCTGTCCACATTCCATACTGCACGTCCATGAAAACGGCACAGAAAACAGAGGGAGATCCTGATCCTCCTGATATAAATCAGGTTCTCCAAGAACAATGCATCTGCTGGCATGAAGTGCAGCAGTGCTGCTCTACTTGTGGATCAGTGTCAATCCAGATCTCAGCTACCCAAAATCCCAGTCAGAGGAAGGAAAACATTCAGATACACTATAAAATATCTTTTCACAGGATATATGAAACTAAAACTCTCTCCACCTGGAAAGGTGTTATTGAAATAAGTCTTTCGCTGCTGAAGATGCAAGAAAGCTAAAAGCATACTGGAGAATACCAGAAAACCCTATTCTCAATCAACAAGTAACATATTAAGGTTGCAACAAGAAAATGCTCCATTCAAACAGACTGAGGTTATCTGCCATTGCACTTTCAAAACTGCCATTCTCTGAAAATTCCTAATCCAATATTGCGAAAACAATTTAAAAAAAAAAAAAAAAAAAAAGGCAATATGCTATAAACCACAACAGGCACAAGCCTCTTCAGCTGGTTGTTAGATTTTGCCCGAGAACCTGCAAAGAAAGAGCAGAAACATTGGAGGTAGTAGAGTTTATAAGCTTACAAGCAACAGATATATCCAATTAGTGTATACTTCTCATACAATGCTAAATCAATGCCAAAATCATCCTGTGGCAGGAAGAGAATGAAGTAATGAAGTTACATTTGCACATTCTGTGAAGTAGGATTTTAAGCTGTAAGATACAACTTGCAAGTAATTTAAAAGAAATAGGAAATTAAAACAAAACCAAGCACAACTCGCCATGCTTCACTCTTCTACAAATGACAGTATAGATAGTATGCGTCCTGCATAAGAGGTCAACAGTTGAAAGTGATTTGAGAGCTCAAGAAGCAGCATGTTCTCTGAGAAAAAGTTTTTTTCTGCACAGAGCTGCACAAAGCTCTGAATTCCAGATTTTGTGTGTCAGTTTGTCAGTTGGAACAACAGTACATTGTAAAAGTTATCTCCCCATGAATCTCAACGAGTTTAAAGTTTTATCAACAAATACTTTTTTTTTTAAAAAAACATCATAGGCCACTCATTACAAATCAGTTTAGTTGCCGCTCAGCTTTGGTAACTACCCACTGAGGTCCTGACAGATGTGAGTTTAGGGGCATAGTGAACAACCCAACACTAACACAGATCGAGGATGACACACAGTTCATGCTTCACCTCTGTGAGAAACAGCTATAACACAGCCAGGCACAGGAAATAAAAGCTTTCCCAAACACCTGTTACACACAGCAGATGGCTTCCAGTTTTCTCCTGTAGTTATGCTCTTGATTAACGAATGGTTGAGAAGAGACCTCAGAGAGCACTCTCACCTTCAAGCTATACCCTAGTCTATCTTCTCATTTTTATACCAGATAGCTATCTTGGTTATTGACGATCACTTTTGACTATATCTAGCTTCTAACCAGAAAAAAAGGAATTCTACTAGTCAAAACAGTCACTCCACACCATTACACCTGATCCACATACACTATAATCAATAAAAAATAAAAGTAGTATTTACGTGCCTAAATCAAGAAGTTAATCAGAGGACCTAAACCAGGACAATATCAAAACACTGCACTTTGAAGAAAGGCACAGAGGCTTCCTAGAAAAAGACATAAATATATGAAAAAAATGCTACGAAGTGTTCGTAGGATTAGATATTACTGAATCGTGAGAGATTCTGTCCGTGGCACTATTCATGAAAACCCTGACTTTTGCACAAGATGCTATGCTTTGCAGATTTAGCTCAAGTATCAATTACAAGGGACTTTCACAGTATTTCATATAACCTGTTACACCACAGTGAAACTACAGAACACTCACAAAATGAGAGGCAAGAACAAACCTCAGGGGCATCTCAGAAAGCTCAAGGAACATAACAGCAGCATGAACGAGCTTTAACTTGTATACAAGGCACAAGGTCCAGGGGTGATTCTTTCCCAGTAAAACAGATACCCTATCTATCCGTAACTTACTATATAAGAAATTCATACTTGTTATATGCATTGGGCTCTTTTACTGTGAAGAGTAGACATGAAAGTTTCTTTTTGTGGATGATTTACAGAAAACACCTTTCTTTTAAAACACATTTTCAGCTGAATAAGATATTTCCTGGACTATGAACCTTTCAGTGGCATGTTAGTATCTTTTCACAGATGGTCTGAGACAAATAAATAAAAATGGGGATACATATCTTTGCATACAGCTGGGATTTTCTTTGTAGAAAAAAAAAGACAATAAAATTAATTTTTAAAGTAATTGGACCTTATTGAGCTCGGTTTTAACAGTTACTGCAACTTTGCACCATAGACCATAGAGCCTCAGCTTTTTAGAAGTTCTGCAACAAAACTACTTATCTATCTTCAAAACACAGCTTTTCTCAGTGAACTAGGAGAACACAACCACTCTCCTGAAAGCATCAGAAACTGCTGCCAATGATTCCCTTTTTTTTTTTTTTTTTTTGATTATTTTTATATGACCAGAGTGCTGTTCAGCCTCCCCAACAAAAGGCCACCCATACAGACATTAACATATTAAGTTATTCTATTTACATTCTGCTGCATGTGCAAGCTGGAGTAAGGGAGCAATTCTACTCCCTTAGCGCTGCAAAGAAGAGTTAACACATCTACAGAAGTGGAGTAGCTCAGAGCACCTAACAGAAACACGGCAGTGAAAAATCAGACTACCAGACAAGAGATGGAGGAGATCAACGATGAAAAACAACCTGGACAGCCACATGTGCAGGACAACTGTTTAGTACATTTAAAGTTATATGACTCAAGGATTTACAAAAAGTCAAAGTTGTCCATTTCTTGAAAGGTACATGGCTTGCAAAGCTTCTGAGAGACTCCTGAGCAGAAAGTAACTCAGAGGGACCATTCAACCAAGACACTCCACGGTCAGCATACTCAAGCACACGAGACACATGGGATCCTGTTCTACTTGTTTTCTAGAAAATGGGTTACTGGACACGAATCGGAAGACTATAGCCCATTCCAGTCTGCACTGGCAATAACAAGAACTCACTTTTCCTCCTGTATCATGAATTACAGCCGGTGACAATAACCAAGTATTTTAATAGCCTTGACTTATGAAGGCACAAGAACAAGTTCAAACACCTTTTGTTGGCTGAAATAATAGCCTTAGTTGTTTGGACATCATCCCTTCTTGAAGGGGCACAGCTCCCTGGCCCAGCCAGTTCAGCTACATGCCTGAATTCCTCCTACCGCTATCAGTTAGAATACGGCAGGCTGACAAAAAGCACAGTGCTCCCAGCCACCTGAGCTCACCTGGATCACTGTGACTGAAACAGGGGACAGAGGCCCACAAACTGCCACAGAGCAGAGAGAACAAGACAGAGCAGTGACCTCTGCAGCAGAAGGTGAGAGAGGACACTAGCAACCTCACTAGGATCTATTATTTCTGTTACTGCTGGATTTAACACTTTAGACGGGGAGGTGTGCTTCCAACAGAATTACACCAGTCAGTCATGGACACTGACTTAGTTTTCTGCAAAGTTGTAACACAGCATTGAAAGGCTTCATGTTTTAATCCCAAGTATTTTTACTGGATCATTAACACCTTCCCTGTAATTTTCAATTTTCATGTTAAATCCAGTTTAGACACCTATAAAGAAGTAATATAATCCTACGCATACTGGACTTCTCTAATCTATCCAACGTCTTGCCTTCTGCGCACAAAACAAGGTTATATTTTAGCCATGTATAGGTCAATGACATAAGCAGTTACACTTGCAACAAGATTACATACACACCCTGCCCTAAACGACAGTCCTTGATAAATTACCACATCCATTGCTTACTCATTGTTTTCAAGTGACTTCATGTATTCTTCCATTAAATAGGAGAAAAAAAAAAAAAAGTATAAAAAACACTGGAAATGAGTAGATGGCAACTCAGCTACAGGTTCCCAAGACAGCTGCTTTACAGAAGAGGGAGACATTCAGTAACGAAATTCATAAAATGTATTTAGAGAAAGATGAAGAAAGAAGCGCCATAACAGAGACAACAGATAAACAATGAAACAGGCGGCAGAAAAAACACATCAAGAAAGCAGCAGGGACTTAGACTGTGCAACAAGGAAGGAGAAGTGATGAAATGAGAATACTACGCATACTATTTTTCAGAAAAATCCAAAGGATGCTTTTTTTTTCCATACATGTTGCCACAAAATGACTTCCACACAGTTGTTTGCTATGTCTTCTAATAGTGTCAGAGGACACTGACAGCAAAGTAGCAATGTGTGGACAAAAATTTGTAGATATATGCCTTCTTCATAACACACACCTGCGTCTAGATTTTAAGACATCTGAAAACTCAGTAAGCAGGCAAATCCCTTGAAGGTTATTAATATTATTATGCAACCTATAGTTCAGCAAGCCCGTGAATTACAAAATGCAGGTAGCTGGGATAGTAATCCATGTGAGCTGCAGTACATACACACATATAATCATCAATAAAAGTCTTCCCATGACACTCTGTTGATTTCCATCGAAAACAAGAACTCAGCCTATAGAGACTATTTGTCTGATTGTGTCTGGCTGTTCTTACCTACGAAAGCAAGTACAGAAGCTGCCAAAGCTTTTTTTTTTTTTAAATGAGGGAAGGTGCCCATGAAAGGTTTCAATACAACTGACACAAAATAAGCCTGAAAATCATTTTATTACTTGCAGGCACTGTAGGTATCCGAAGAGGAAATCAGCACCTTGCTACCTCAGAGGAGCTACTCCATGCACCAAGTTTTCAAAGACTTTATTTGCAGAAGGGGAAGGTCCAGTCGTTTCCATCCCTGGCAGCTCCTTTCCACTGTATCATGGAAACTCCAGAAGTTAAAGGGAAGAGCCTCAAATCTTAACATCTTATATTCTAAAATTAAGAAGAGATCTAATTCAAAACATTAACTTTTAATACATGCTCAAAGAAAGTTAGAGATTCAGCTTCTTTCTCTTAATATGCAAAGAATTCAGCTTGAAATAAGTAATATTCTTCCTGTTTTATATATAAAGAGGAACAACTGAAGTCAGTGAGCTTCTTTATAAACTACATATAAGCCTTCTGTTTATTTTTATTGTTCATTATACATGAAATTTATGCTTTACTGGAACAAACTTATAAAACAAATGATAATCTAATGTGAGACTTTGTTAACATCAAAGATATTTGGAAGAACTTTTTGCAGCTTTACAGCTTTAACATTGCTTTGTCAAGTGACAAGAAGGGACAGCATGTCTTTCCCAAGGTGCAAAGTAGCAGCAAAGAAAAAAGAGTAGAAATTAATCATACAAAAAGCAAAGGAGCAGCTCCAAGTGCAAAATAATTAGGAGCCTTTTCAAAGCACCATAAGCTTCACATGACCTGGCTTTGGCCCTCACTGTCTTCCACCATGCCATGTCCTTCTATCTGTTACCAGCTAGCATACACAATCAACTGTGAAGAGCGCTATGTCCTCTCTGTTTTTATTTTAATGGAACTTCAATTGCTACTTACAAACAGGTACTTCATGAATATTTATATACTAGAAGAACACTTAGATACAAAAGTTTAATTAGGCCCACACCGTAACATAATCATTCTTCTCTGGACTAGGATGCCCAGGCAAATTAAGCACATTACACTTCAGTTAAACAAACAACCGTCAACTAGGAGAAGTTCAAACTCATTTTCATGATCTCCTCCTTCCAAATTTGCTAGAACAAGGCCCTTTCCTAAGCACTCTTTGATTAAAAGTCAGGAAAAGCTTTATTGACAAAAGTTCTTCAGAGTTTATCTTTAAACAAAGTGCCTTTCCCTTTCTACTTTCTTCTGACTGTGTTGGCTATAAAAACAAAGCAGAACAGAACTGTCCATCAAAACACTTAAAACACAGAAATATACAGCTAAAGAGGAAATGCATCTCTTTGCCTGTTTCTCCAGTTTTAAGATTTTCAATAACTATTTTTTAAAACATTAAGAGGACGATTTTTCAATGACAGATTGCGGTTTGGGCAATAATTCTATTTTATCTCTTGAGATTTTAATTCTAAACCACATCAGTGAAGAAATTACTTATGTTTTACTGCAGTTTTTCTTAGCAGTACAAAGACTCTGGTACACACTGTACACACACATGTACTGAGGTCTATTAAAGCAGCTATTAACTGCAGGTTCATAAATCAGCTCATTTGTTATTCCATCACTGCATTTTTCCTTTTTTTTTTTGGAAAGAAATGATCATATATCTATAAAAAGAAGAAAAAAAAAAGATCTTCTAAGCAACTGCAGAGAAGGCAAGGGCCTTTAAAACACATTTAAGAGCCTCTTTATTTACTGACCTTTTTTTGTTGAGGACAGGCAACAACCAGAGCAAAACAAACATGCACTGATCCTATTACTGTAAAGGTCAGGGGCAGGAAACTCTCCAAGAAAAGGAGAGCAGGAACAATTTTCTTTTTAAATGGAGCACTGTGTGCAGGGAGAATTAAGTTTTTCCATATGGCACTGGCATGGGTGAGATGTGACCACAACCTAGAAAGAAAAAACTTTCACTTTAATGAGGGCAAACACTTCCAGAAGTAGGAAGTATTTAAGGATGCAGTTGTGCTGTTCTTTTTTATTAAATGTGCAAAAGAGAAAGCAAGAGTGGTTTACAGATTTACTCAGTAGATTTTTTTTTTTTTTGATCTTTCAGACTGTTCTCTCCAAAGAAGCACAAGTTTCATAGCCTCTTGCATGAATACCTCCCTTTAGCTATCCATAATCGCCACTTGCTCATGGAAGAGACTGATGTTACAGCCATCCCCTTCCCCCCCCCCAAAACAAACAAACAGAAAAAACCCAACCCTCTATAAGGGCAGAAAGGCAGCTGTTCAACAGCGATATACTGTTTTATAGCTGAGCACTGCGCTAACTGTGACAGGGGAACGATTCAGAGAGAACTAAGTTTTTAGAAGTTACAGCGCACTGGAAAGGGGCAAAGTCTCAGAGCAACAAAGAAAACGAGTTATTACCCCTCGACACGTCCGAAGGGAGTAGCACGGCTGAGACCGGCGCCCTGCCGAGAGGGAGGCTCCGGTGTTTTCCCAGTGGCCGAGCGTGATGACAGGGAAGAGCGGCTGCCCGGGACGGGCGACCCTCGCAGCACCCCTGACTCCCCGCGCCGGCTAGGGGAGGTCGCCCGGGGAAGCACCCGGCCTGGCGGGGCCCAGCGGAACCGGGGGGCGCAGGGGGAGGCGGCGGGCCCGACAGCGGCCGCTCGCGGAGGAGGCCCCACAGGAGAGGAGCGGAGGCTGCGCAGGGCGCCCTCCGCGGGAGACGGCGGGGGAACGATTCGGGGGAGAACCTGTCGCGGCGGGGGGCCGGGGTACGTCTGGGGTAACGACCGGGGCAACAGCCGTGACAGGCGGCACGGAGCAGTGCCGGGGAGCGGGCGCGGGCGCAGCCGGGCGCTCACCTCGAGCGTGGACACCGTGCTGGTAAAGAGGTCCTCGCCGTCCTCCGGCTCCTCCGGCTCGCCGGGCCGCGCCTCCCCCAGCGGCGGGGGCTCCCTCTCCGCCGCCATCTTCCCTCCGGCCCGCGCCGCCAACCGCCCCCCCCGCGCCCGCCACCCTCCCCCCCGTCACGTGACGCGCCCGAACAGCACCGCCCCCGCGCCGCACGTGACCCGAGGGGAGGGCAGCGGGGTGGGCGGGGCTACGGGGGAGCCCGCGAGCCGAGAGGGTCCATCCACCGTCGCCGACCGTTGCAGGCAACGGAGAACGTGGTCGGGAACGGCTGGTTTTGTTCAAGTGCGGCGAGGACTGTGTCCCCAGAGGGTGACTGGGCAGAGCTCCTGCCGACCAGAGAGGCGGCTGCTGCTGTCCACCTCCTCGTTGCCTTGCTTCTTTACCTTGCCTGCTCTTCCTTACACCAGCGGTTGGTGAGGTGAGCACCAGTTCTATGTGCTGTGGCAGCCCTCCGAGGCTCTTCTTGCATCCAGCGTTTTGATCATTTGAATGGAAGTTCATATCACTTGGTGCCAGTCAATCTTTGAATTAAGAACTTTTTTTTTCTTTTTTTTCCTTTTTTTTTTTTTTTTTCTGTGAGCAGCTTACATTCCTAACACTAGTTGAGAGAGTGACTCGGGAGCATTCCCATTCTTCCCACATAGTCGTTTCACCAGGTCTAGTAATATTCACAGTAATATTCACAAAGACTAAAGTATTTCTCACATACATGAAGTGTTGGCAGGCACTCTCTCTAAGTTGCTCTTCCTAAGTTGCTTTTTTTGTTGTTGTTGTGACTTAGCTCTTACTCTCTCACAAATTTAAGGAATAATGCTCATCTAAAAGAGATGAAAGATTCCAATACTGTCGAGTCAATAGACATGAGCTCATATTGACCTGTACCTGATCTGAACTGTTACTGTTGTTCATGAGATACTGAAGGAAAGTTTTAGAAAAAGCTACCTTTTGTATTTCAGTTTGGTCAAAGTACAGATTTCATTCAGCATTTTCATGTTTTGTGAGGACTTTGTTAATATTTGCTGTTTTAAAGTTAATTTATAAATGGTGTCGCATGGAGATCAGGAAGAATGAGTTGCCTCCTCAGCCTGTAAGCTCCTTTGGGGCAAGGGCTGCGTCTCTCCAGTGCTAACATAGTGCCAGATAAAGACTAGAAGGAAAGGATAGAGTCATACATGCTCTTTTCTCTCAGCCTCTTCTCAATCACATCATGTGGAAGTCATAAAGATATAAATAGAAAATCATGTTGTCTTGAAAGTGTGGAAATGCCATGCATAATTTTATCTCCCCTGCTGAGGATGGAGATGTAAGAAAACGTTAGGGAGAGAGGGCTCTGCCTTAGGTGAGGCTGACGGCTGATTTAGAGACCTGTCCTTCACTCCTCCTGCTGCGCCCTGTGGAAAGATTGGGCCCCAGATCTTAGCAAAATGGCTTTAAGTTCAATCTTAAAATCCGCCACTTAAGAGCTAAATTTGTGTTCAAGTTTAGGAACTACAAATTACCAATTGTAAATGCAAGTTACCCAATAAAGAAGAGCTATGATGTTTGAAAGTTTCAACAAAAGGGGCAGTCTATGACTTTGGGCAATTCTTTGACTAATAGATGTAGATGGACAAGAAACAGGGAAGGTTTGCATTATTTCCTCAGGTCCAAAGAAGTTGTCCAATACAGTAGTAAAAGACTTATCTTCAGGCTTACATTCTTACAATGAAATTGCTACTGGAAGATTATTAGATAGCTTGCCCATAATTTATCAGGTTTGATAGCATCTTTTAGTTTCATGGGGATGGGACATTTCCCAGTACGCCCACATTTCCTTTTTCTTCACAGAGGAATAGTACTGAAGCTTAGGTTGGTGATAGCAGATATGGCATGAGTTAAGCTACTCACATTTTCACACCACTCCTAAAAATTGCCCATTGCTCTTTATTATATCTCTAAATATTGATTTTCAGAGCTCCTTGTCTAATTTAAACAGAAGAAAGAGAAAGAAAAAATATTCCAAAAACACTTTCTTTTTCCATCTAGAAGTATAGTTCTTTGGCCTCTACATTTTTTGTTGGTGGCATACTTACTGCTTTTTCAACTTTTTGTGGTGTTCCTGTCTTGCTATTCTACTTCTGGAAGCTTCTCGAATAACTAGTATATGCACACTTTATCTAGAAATTATGATTCAACTATTTGAGAATAATTTGTACCCTTTGACCTTAAACAATTTAAATATTTCCCCATAATTTTATTTGCTGTGATCAGGAAGATCATATAACATATTCCTTAAATATCTTGCATGTATACTCACCTAGCATATTACTTAGATGCTTAGTGGGTTTGCTTGGCTATAACAAACTAATACGAAGCTGAATAGTTTTCTGACTTCATTAAGATTGACACCATTGTCTTTAATGTTCATATGACTAGACTGTTAATTAGCTCTCTAAAATACCTTGAAGTAGTCATCTATCACAGCAAATGAATATGCTGCTGAGGCAGAATGAAGTTCAAAACAGACAAGATTTCAATTGCAGGATTATTTTGTCACTTAGTAACAAAAGAATGTAAGAAGTTTAACTTACTTGATTTCAAAGCAGAATTTTATTTATCATTTATTTTGTTACTTTTCCAGTGCGTTTGAGATGTGTGGCCCAACCATGATGCCACAGAAATCTATAATAGACATTTTTGCAACAAAGAGGATAAGAAATTAGAACAAAGGTAACTACAGGACCTGGATTTTTTAATGAACTGGGAGTCAGTGTGTATTAGTAAAATCTGGATGGAGAAAATAATCTGAAACAGAGAAAAACAATGGCAGGAGGTGGGAGAGAGAACCATAAATTCTGAAAGAACAGTTAGGATGATTGCACAGGCTGGTTACGTATGAAATTGTGATGTGTGTATGAAAATAAGCAAACAAATAAAGCCTCATCCCTATCACTGTGGGTATTATTGTGTGTACCACGCAGTAGAATTATAATAGATGTCAACTCTATCTCATACCACCATGTTAGGGTCTGAAGGAGAGAAGGCAAATATACCCTCAATGCTAAAGGAAACTATAGCCATCCCTTCCTTTGCACCCAGTAGATCCACCTCTGTAATACTACGTGGAAAAAGTATTAATCTTGCAAAGTCAAGAACTAAAATTGTAGGAAATGCCAGCACCAGATATATTCATGCAATTTCTTGCAACGCTTTGTGTATATGGAGTGTATATGGAGTGTACTTGGCTTTAATTACATGAATACATATTAAGTTTTCTTTAAGAGCCTTCTTCCCAAGGAACATTGATTGAACAGCTATTGGCTTTTTTTTCCTTAGCTCCATACTTCCATTTAGCTCCATACTTTGTTTACTGTATGCTGTTCCAGTCCCACTCTGAAGACAAAATGATTCATTTCCTCACAAGCTTTTCTCCAATACTTATCACTACAGAATCTAAGAATTTCCCAGGCACTAATGAATTGATCTTCAGAATATTCCTGTGGGAGTGTGTTACCCATTTTACAGGCAGCAAGCAGAGGCTGAGTGAGTAAAATCATAAGTAATTTGTCTGCGCAACTTGAGGGAGCTAGGATTTGGCTTTTTCTATAATTCCTAACATTTGAGCAGTCTCTGCGCTTAAGCAGCCAGCTGCAATGTGCCAGTACTAGCTTTGTCCACACTTCAACACTTTTCTTCATTTATTTCTCTATTTTCTTCCTTTCCTCCTTTTGTCAGCCCTTGACAGATCCCATACTTCTTAATGGGCTGGGAGAGAAACTGAGAACCCATATGAAAAAGAGGTGTGTTCCAGTTTTGGCCTACAGCCAGTACTTCTTCCAAACCAGTAGCATCAACAGCAGAAAACTTAGGCTATACCTTTTGTTCCCCTGCCTAGCATCTGAGGCTGTGTCTGGACACTCAGAAGAGATAGGAAGGCAAAAATGTGTTCTGCATAAACACTCCGGGAGTTGTTATTCACAAAATCCCCTCCTTTTATCATGCAGAAAGATTTCATCAAGGATCATGATTGTGTCAGTTTGAAATAACTTTACACAAGATCACCAAAAAGAACAAAACGGCGGTATCAAGGTTATGTATCCGTTCCCTAATTCAGACCATAGAGGTGCTGACACATTCAAATAGTCGTAAGATTTTTTTTTTTTTGTACATAGACAAAATACTTTTTTGATGTAAAATAAAGCTGACAAAGGTCTAAGCAACTTGAATATTTTGTCATCAAATGTATGAGACCTGCAGAACTGCTTATGTTTGAGAAATTTCCCAATTTACACTTTAGTATTGTACCTTAGTATTTTACCTGCTGGAGTACTGCATCTCTTGGTAACCTTTTTAGCCAATTGAAGTAGAAAACTGAAAGAAACTCAAAGATTGTGGAGTGATAAAGAGTTATACAACTTGGTCCCTGTAGTTTAGGTCTAGAAAACACCACAGGAGGTCACCTAGTCCCACTGCTGCTAAATGTTTGTCAAGCCTTGTCTTAAGCATCTCCAGTGATGACGACCCTGCCAGTTCTTCAGGCAATCTGTTCTTAGCATTTTGCTATCTATCATCAGAAAATGTTTTCCTAATGTCTATGCTCCATTGCTGTCCTCATATTTATACATCCCCATATGACTTTGTAGCAATAAGGCACTGTTAGGACTCGCGTTTAACTTGTGATTACCTTTAGAATAGACACTGGCCGAATTTTGTACCTGCAGGGAAGGTACGCTTTTTACCACGGTTTACAGGGTTTTAAAATCGTAGAAGAGAATCATAGAATAGAATCATTGTGGTTGGAAAAGACCTTTGAGATCATCGAGTTCAACCATAAACCCGTCACCACCCTGCCTGCTAAACTATGTCCCTAGGCGCCTTATCTACATGTTTCTTGAACACTGCCAGGGACGCTGACTCCACCAGTTCCCTGGGCAGCCTGTTCCAAGGCTTCACTCATTCCATGTAGAAATTTTTCCTAATGTCTAATCTGAACCTCCCCTGGGGCCACTTGAGGCCATTTCCTCTTGTCTTATCCATACTTTTTCTGGAGAAGAGATCGACCCTCACCTCACAACAACCTCCTTTCGTTGTCATTGAAAGGTTGTTGTTTTGCCCAGGGTTACCTTGGCTTACTCAGACTTTAGCATAAATTCACACATATTCCTTACTTAATTTTATCTTTCTTTTTCAGACATTTGCTCCAGTCTATTATGATCATTTTGAATTCTGCTATGCTACAACTGTTTGGTATCACTCGCAAATATAATATGCATTCTTCCCATTACATCATAAATGAGAATATAGAATTTTACCAGATCTAGCACAGACCGCTGTCAACTTTCATTCAGTACATCCTTCCATTTAAAAGGTAATTGCTGATAAATAGTCTTAGAGTTTGTTTCCTAACCTGTTTTGTACCTACTCTATGTTAGATTATGATACAATATTTTATTAGCTTGCCTTTGAAAATGTCAAAGATAAATATTTAATGATTATTGAAGGATTATTTCCTTAATAAGAAATACTGCAAGAAAATGGCCAAGTGCAGAAGGCAACAACCATGACTTGAATCAGAGCACACGAATTTTAGAGATTTGACTTACCCCATTTAGAAAATACTAAAAAGGAATAATATTCTGTTGCATAGTGCCTACACTTTCAGACAGCAGTAAAGCTCTATAGTGAATCAGCTTTTGTAAGAAAAATTACACAAATATTTACAAAATCTATGTATTTGATGCATGCACCCACTCCTCCAGTCAGCCAGATGAACATTAGACTTCAGATCATGATGATTATTCTATGAAACATATGTCATCTTTCCCTAAAAGCTTTGCAGAATCTAATCACATATTTTACATACACACACACACACACACACACACAAAATTTGTTCTGGCACCTTTATTTTTTTCTTTGTCAGTGAGCAGTTAGTATTCTTCATTTATTAGAGTCTTTTTTTTTTTTTTTTTCAGTATATGTGTGAGAGAGCTATTCTTTCACAAGTTGTATGTTTCGTTCGCCTTCGCAGTAGTTCTCTTAATCAAGCAGTGCAAGGACAATTTCTGTTCTGCAGTTCATTTAATGTTGCAGTAGATTAAAAGATAAAGCTCTAGGAGCTGTGAAATTCTTAAATTTTTTAAACAGTAAAATGAGGTAGAAGAATAGCAAAGTTTTCTCTATTTAATTTTTTCCCCTATTTTAATATACTCTCACGGCAGTAGAGAACTAAACAAAAATGCTGGTTACTGTGATATGCATTTATCTACCACCATGACTGTCTTTCCACTACCTATGCTTGACAAAAGTGAGAATGCCTTCCAGTAGATTTCTTTTCCTTTCTGCACTGTCAACCTTAAATCTAAATCTGATCCTTCCAGCTTGGTGAGAAGACACGCAGCAGCTCTTAGATACCCAAACTTGCTCTAAGATTTCTTTCAGGTCCCTCTCCTGATGCATGAAAAAGGGGCATGACATAAAGCTAGTAAGGAGTCATGCTGAAAGCAAATGCAAAGATGTTCTTCATACAACAAGTAGCAGAGCTGAGCCATGCCATGCTGAAGAGTGTCATGGATTCTAAAAGATTATTTAGGCCCAAAGGAAGTCAAGACAAATTCATAGAAGAAAAATCCACGGAGAGCTATTACACACGAAGAAGCCATGCAGCTAAATCATCCCAGGATGGTTGGAGGAAGGACAGTGTTTGAGAGAAGCACCACGTGTGATTGCCTGAGCCTTTTACTCTTCTCCAAGCATCTGTTCAAGGTCACTGTTGGAGACATGCTACTTCTGGAACATATGTTACTGCTGCCTAAATCCTGACCACTTATTAGTTATCGTGAAGCTACTGGTTCAGCTACAGACCACTAAAAGCTTTTGGTCATGTGGCCACAAGCCAAAGTTCTGTGACTGAGTCCATTTCACACATTTCTATAATACACAGCTGTCTCAACCTACTTTCCAGCTTTCAGAAAACATGTAAGATCTGCAATTCGTCCCTTGTGAGGAATGAACATTTTATCAATTTAATAACCAATTTTAAAATACTTCATACATGATTTTGACCATAAATCCATAAGGTGAGTATTGGTATTTTGGTGTCCTCTGAACAGTTAGGACTTCATTAAAGAGGTAGAAGGAGTGAGCCTAATTAATGATACATATGTAATCTTAGTTGCTACCTTGGTGGTATTTCTTGCAGTCTATTTTACTGCATATTCTTTGACATCTTTTATATAGCTATCTGTTTATACTGATTTATTAAATTATCTTCATTCTTTCATCCAAAACCAGATGGTACAAATGTCCCTAAAAAAAGAAAAAAGACAGTGAAGAGAAGGAAGTAGAAACTTTATCACAGTGTTAAAGAAAAATAAATGTGCAGTCTACATCAGTTCAATCTCTGCATGAAACATCAAAAGTTACCGTTTGAAAATCCTTCTACTCAGAGGCTATGTTTAATGCAGCTGTTATCTGATTTTTGCTTAATGGACTCCAAGTTTCCTCAGCTGTGGAGTCTCTTACCATTTTCTTTTCCTCAGTGGGAATTGGGGTTAGAGGTGGATTTTCTTTTTCTGCAGTTAGTTGCTGGTACTGCCACAGTCTACAAGGCAATGCAGGAATTGCTCAGAAATGCCTCTTAACACTTACCATCATTGCTGCACCCAGGGAAAATATGATGTTATCATTTCTTGTATCTCATTTCTCCTTGGAAAATTTAATCAAGTGAGAACATTAGGGTAGAACCCTAATGGAGACAGTTGCAGGGAAGAAAAATCCATTTTGAGGTGTTGGTTGTTAGGAGAAAAAAGAAAATCATGGTCAAAGGACACAGTTCATCAAAAAAAGTCATGTAAACAGAGCTGCATCTCAATGTACATTTTTCAGTTAGCAGTACTATTTCCATCTAGTGCAGCACTTAGTAAGATGAGAGGTCAAAATAGTGTTGTGTTACCACTTGTAGATGAAGAGGGCTTGTATTGTCTTTTTTGTATTGTCTCTTTCAAAGAG
The DNA here is from genome assembly GCA_013398735.1 of Nothocercus julius. Classification (NCBI taxonomy): domain Eukaryota; kingdom Metazoa; phylum Chordata; class Aves; order Tinamiformes; family Tinamidae; genus Nothocercus; species Nothocercus julius. The sequence goes on along the minus strand of VZSV01000253.1, from coordinate 72,472 downwards.
CTACACTTCTGGAGCAAATCTCAGCTTAGAAGCTTTGAGAAAGGCATGCAATTCAAGGAAGCAATATAAGAAAGAATTTAAACGAAGAGCAAATTATGTTCCATGTGTGAGAACCTTAAGAATAATCATGGCAAAAGCCGCAAGGTAGAGAAAATGGCAGCATTGAAGAAAATAATTGACACGCAGCAAAAATAGATGCAAACAGCCCTCTGGCCCCTCACCATGAGTGTGAGCCTTAGAGGCATGTTGTTGTGCCAAATCATGGGCCTTTGGAGGAAGCTGATTTTCCTGCTTACTGGGCACATGCCGCAGGCTGTGGCACAGGCCGTACCACTGCAGCCTCCTCCCCTGCTCTGGGATCACAGTGGGGATGGCCTCGCCATACCCTAAGGTGGAGGAGAGATTTCAATTGTTACCATAGAAACAAGACCAGGTTTTACTTACCCCAGCTTTTTCCTGGAGGAAACTCCACATTATTAAAATGCTAAACTATATCCCAGACTAATTAATCTGTTTAGGAATGTTTGTAAAAAGCAAGGGTGAAATTGCAACTGGGTCCTTGGGATAGATAAGGAGCAGAGTTGTTACTCGCACTGATTCAAATGCTGGAGACTAGGTATTTAATGTGTTCTCATGAAAGAAAAGATTTTGAAGCTACTACTACAGCTGTTGCCAAAAGCCTTTCCGAAGAGCCGGTAGAGGGTGACGTTTATGGCTTCCAGCAGCTCCTCTGCCATGCACATGCACATGCAGAAGGAAGGAGGTGTTGCACCTGCTCCTATATAGCAGAGGGAGATTTGAAGTAATTTGCTTTAATTCAAAAGTAAAACATAAGAAAACAGAAATCTATCCTCTGCCTATTGGTGACATTCAAAGAATGCATATATCCAAGATACAGCTCTAAAACTCTGCATTTCCATTCTCAATTAACATTTTCATATATATTTGAGACACAATTTAGCTCACTTCGCTTATGCTAACACACAGGAATCTGGTTTAAGCTACTCAGCTCCGTTTATAGACTATGGAAAGGGGGAATCAAAGGAAAATATGATTCCCCTAGAAGTCTATCTGCCTTACACTTCTGTGCTAGAACAAATTATCCCATGAGCTACTATTTCTACTGCCTAGAGAGGATGCTAATAAAAATGCGTAGATAAATTGTTAACTTTTGAACAAGAGTTAGATAAGAAAATCTCATTCAGCAAAACATATGCATATATCCAAAACTTTAAACCCTTTAGGTCATTGAGCCTCAATCCTAAATGTACGTTTTTGATGAATCAAGGCCTAAATGTTGGCTTGTTGGCTGATTGAGGTATTTATCATCATAAACATTATAAATTGGCTGCAGAATTAATCTGGCACCAAGAACTATTAATAATATTCAGTCCAAAATTAGTTTGAGAAAAAAAAGCCTTCCCACCCCTCCAGACACACTGGCTCACATAACGTTGCTACGTTTTTTATTTTTTTTAAAAAAACATAGAACCCTAAAATTAAACAAAAGAAAAAACACACTATAATTTAAAAATATCTCTCAAAATGTTTGCATTTGCATGGATAAAGAGCACAGAGGCAGAAAAAAGTAAGTTGCAAATGTTTCCAATCATTTTTTCAGAGCATAGACTTTAATCCATTGAGATTTTTTCCCACTTTGTGAACATGTAAGATAAGGGCATGTGAAAGCAATTTCTCACTGAAAATTGCACGCTGAGTACACATGAAGCAGTATTTGCTTTATTTCAAAGTTCCACAGCCCAAATGCAGCTGTAATTTGCATCATTTACAATTTTGCTGTAAACTGACTTGGGGCATCTGTCTACATTATAGCCATATCAGGCCAAAGATAAGTAGGAAAAATGAAAAGCATCTAACATAATTGATTTCCACCAAATAGCACTGTCTCTGGCTGTTACAACAATTAGTTTATCAATTTAATGTTGGCTACAAATTTCCGAATAAGTAACAGGAAACCTGGAAATATTCACTGAACAGAAGTGCAAAAGGAGAAGTTGCCATTTTGGCAGCTAGAGCACCTAACACTTATCTTTTATTTTCTAAATTATTTTAAGATGTACTAAGTCAAAATGTGTTTTCACAACATTGTCCTTCTTTGAAAAATTGATTTCCGTGTTCTCCCATCCAAATTTATCCTGTGGAGGAGTAAGTTTGGGTTTGGAAATGCTGTTCCCTCCAAGTTTGTGTTTCCAGTGATAACAGATGCTAAACACATGGAAAATTAAAAAGGAAGAATCTTCTGAGAGCATTGAGAAAGCGCTTAGCATAGTGTCTAAACAAATCAATAATTACATTTCAAAATTCCTCAGTAAGAAAACAGCTTTGAGAGCTAAGGGAAGTCTTTAAAGTAACATGCAGGTCTAAGACAGCGAGGAACCCATTTGCAAAGAGATGGGAGTATCAGAAATCACAGAATCACAGAATGGTTGAGGTCAGAAGGGATCTGCAGAGATCATCTAGTCCAACCCCCATCCTGCTCAAGCACGGACACCTAGAGCACGTGGCACAATATTTCAAGTGCTTGACCTGCACAAGCTAGCAATTAATTTACAGAAAAGGGAAGGCGTTTTTCTAATCCTCTGTCCAGCATATGTTGCATCCCCCTCTGCTTTGATTAACCTAGCATTGTATATATAAATATATAAATATATATTTATAAATATGTAAATATAAAAATATATGTATGACTTCAAGCACCTTCACTTTAATAGTATAGTTAAAAATATGTTTTGTCAGTATGTTTTTTTTAGTAGAATCTCTGATTCTATTCAAAATGAATTTAATCTGAAATTAAAATCACATGAATAAAATCCTGTATGAGCCTTCCAGCATGGCACATAGTGTTATCTTCTTCACTTAACCAGTCCTCCTTAGAAATCCCAGGACTACTGTGAGTAGTGAGCTTATGTCCTATACACATTTTCCCTTTCAGAAAATGACAAAGAGTAGAGATACATCTTACCTAATTTTAAGTATATTCTTAAATTACCTATAACTAAGCACCATCACTCTATGTTCCCCATGTGGTTAGTGGAAAGAGATACTTTCCTTTAGAGAGAATACAGATTTACTCTAGAATCATCCCTAGAGTGACCAGCCCACTTACCCCATATCTTTTTCTACTGACAGTGCAGGAAAACCTGCAGCAACTTAACTTTTACCTTGACACCTCAGTTAAATATCTTTGTGGACCCGAGGTGTCTTTTCTTAGTTTTGTATATCTTTCAGAATGCCCCAAATATGTGGTTCCACATTGAAATACCCCCTGTAAAACAATGTGTAGAGCAAACATGGGAGGGTGGGGAGATAGATCATTCAGAAGTTTGGTAAGCAAATTGCTTAGCACATAACAAAAATAGATTGTTTTTCCTTGAGGTCACCCAGTTCTCTTCCTGTGGCTGCTAGTGAACTGGTATCTCTGTTCCTCTTCCTTGTTTACAGGTCTATAGATTAAAATGGAAGAAGGAAGAGTAGCCTTTTATTTCCTGTCCAGTGATAAGAATATAGGCCATTCATAGCTGACAAACTGTTTGTCCAAAACAACAAACACTATGTCATTAATTATTTCCAGACATTGTTTGAAATGTTTGAAATATTTGGAATAATTTCTCCAACAACCACGGCCTCCTTTTTTACTGGAGAAAATCACTCCAGTTTCTACAATATATGTGTTATTTAGAAGCAATAATTTTTAAAAGTTTTTCAGATCCATGAGGTGCTCACAAGCAATGCTCTTCCCCTGGCTGTTTGTAGCAGCCAATAGTTTGTTATAGTATATTCAACTGTGAGGCCAATGGAAACTCACTTGTGTAACAGTTCTTTCTTAAGGAGCTCCAAAAGGCTAGTAGAGAGAGTGGGTAGAAGGGATTTTGCCAGTCCAAGCAAAGTCCAGCCATGTAAAGTCTGTACATGTAAAATCCAGTACATGTAAAGTCTGAATGACAAAAATATTAAAAAGATATTATGTGACAAATAAGTAACGAATTGCACATGCAAGAACTGGTGAAGAAATCCATGGTGGTTTTGGAACAACAGTTAAGAATTAGTATTCATATTTAGAGAACATTTTCTTTGTCAAACCCCACAGTTACATCCCATAGTACTTTTGATATATAAAAATTACATTGTAATGCTGGGCCTGTATATGAAGCTGAACGTAGGCGTGATAGCCAAAAACTTTAAAAAGGCTTATTAGTTATTTGCATGATTTACTATCACCCATCATTAAACTAAGCTAATTATTTGCGATGTTAATCAGCCTTCACATTTTAAAATACAATCATTTTTTCATGAGATTTGGAAGATTTGTCCTATATTCATATTATTATGTGAGAGGAGGATTTTTTAGTGGTTGGGAAAGGAACACACCTCTGCTCCTGCACTTGGCTAACTTTTGTCAGCAGCATAGGTAGGAAAGAAGTGCCCCCAAATATCTTATTCGCACAGGCACAGACTAGGAGGCAAGTGCCTGAAGGCCTTTAGTTAGAAATTTTTGTCTTACAGACCTAAGGTACTAGTTTCCTAACGATGTCAGAAGGCCTGGATATTTGCAGAGCTATGCAGATAGAGCTATGCTGAACTTATATATAGACCCTCTAGTGACTTTCTAAAAGCCAGCCCTGCTGGGCTATCAAGTGGTGCCTGTTGAGGAGGTGCCTGCTGCACTAGAAAAATCCACTTGGGGCTGAGCAGCTGCCTCACTCGCACAATTCCAAGCAAAAGAAAGACTATATCTTCCCCTTTCTCCCCTGCCAAATGTGTGTTCTGGTGCACCAAAAAGGGGAAAAATGGAGCCCTCACGTGCCCGTGGCTGCTGCTCCTGTGAGGGAGGATGACAGTTCACTAAGAGGAGTATCTCCACTGGCCATTAACATTTAGTCACTTCTTGACCCTGCACTAGCATCGCAGAGCCAGCCCACCCGCAGCCTGGCTTCTGTGCTCATCTCAGTGAAGGAAGGATCAAAAAACTGCACCAGTGCTTGGGGCAGGCAGCCCGAACCCTCAGGGTAGACGTTTGCTCTCTTCTCTGGTAGAGGTTGCCAGCTCCAGGTGCTGGTTTATGTGGCTGGGTCAAGATCATTGCTAGTGTAACTGCTTTGAATATTACATAGGATAAACTCCTATAAGTCTTTTTCAGGGCTTAAATATTTTGCCTTGAGCCTTTTAAAACTTCAGAAGGGAAGTCTTCCCTGAGGTTCTAATGGATGAAACCCTTAAGTGCTGACATTGCACCAGTTATTAGTTCCAGGCATATCCATACCCAAAAGAATCCAAATGGAAAAAGTAACTAGGCTTGTCATGATGATTTCAGTATGATGGGAATGCATTGTGGGCTTTCTGGGTTGGAGAGCAAATATTATTTGGAAGCCATCTTTCTTAAAAAGTCATGAACATAAACCATCAGCCCTAGGAAATTCCCAATCTGCTATTTAACCAGAAGTTAAAAAAAAAAAAAAAAAAAAAA
>VZSV01000253.1:46675-59638 GCA_013398735.1 Nothocercus julius | reverse complement strand
TTTCCAAAAGCAAGTGGCAAAGGAAATCTTCCAAGTACATGCTATATGTAATGAATGCAAATTTCTGTTCCCCCATTTGCAAACAGTTTGGAACAGTTCTTCTGAGACAGATAGGCTCCCTAACGGCCTTGGTTTGGAGGGGGACCTAAAGTTCTATCAGATACCTTTCTGGAAGACTCAAGCAGGACTCAAGCTTGTTACAGAATCTACTATCTGAGAGACTGCTGTACTACACTATTAAAATATTTCCTTCCAACCTTAAAAATAATAAATAATTAAGTCTAATTTGCTGCCTAATTCAGGATATGCAATATAATATTGCAATATAATATAAGCTGAAAACACAGTTAGGAAATTTTATAGATGCTGTTAATCCTAGTCAGTAAGAAGAATATATCACACTATATTTACATTTCTGATATTAAATAAAGGAAGGAAAACAGACCCCCTCTGACCATCATGATATTGTCATGAAGCCTGACTGGAAAGAGACCCTTTAATAAAAGGTCTTTGGAGAGGGTGGGTTTTATAGAAATCTGGAAATATCCTCATCCTTTTGAGATTTTTGCTGTGCTGGAGAAGAACATGGGATATACTCATATAGTCTTGGGGAAGGAAAACCAGAAGAAAAAAGCTTGCTGAGGAGCAAGGAGACACATCAGGAGAAGTTACCTGCCTGGGAGCTTCAAAGTGAAATGCTCTACTGAAGGTGAGAGTAGAGTTTCCTCAGGCTGCTCCTATCAGCATGTGAGAAGCGTGATGGGAACCTGTGAGGAAGCAGAAAAGTTTGTGAGAGACCAAAAGCCAGGAAGCTGCAAGAAGGTCCCTCTACAGGTGCTATTAAAGAGCTCTCCTGGGGATGGTACTTAAATGCCTCATAAATGCTTATGGGACCAGTGATCTGGAAAATACTGCTTGTTTCATGGAGTTTCCTCCAAACCTATAGACGATTAAAATTTTGTAGAACGCTAGTCAAAAACTGAAACACACAATGCTCTAGGTGTTACAAATAGACAAGCCTGATCTGTTCATCCAGCCATTTTGAAGGAGGGTGGTAATCAGAACAGCATTTTATTTTTTGCAGCATATTATTTATTTGCAGATGGCAGGGATAGGAGGGCTGGTAAGTCTGCATTTTTTTTCCTGTAGCAAGTCAAGTGGAAAAATCAAAAAAGTTTAAACTTGAGTATCTTTTTTTTTTTTTTCAAAGACCTGATGCGAACAGGTTCTTCCTTCTTAATTTTGTCTTTATTAGTGACTGATTCCGTAGCTTGGTTTCAGTGGGTTGGGTAGGTAAGTTGAGAGGGGAATATTAAATAGCCACTATGAAATACTAAAGACAATCAATTTGCTAAACAGTTAATTAAAGCTTTTTGTTTGTTTGTTTTTTTCATGGGAGTCTATTGTGCATCAATTTTTTCTCATCTTACTTATATATGATTGAACTCTGGAAATGGTGAATATTCCATAAGGATCCTGCTTTGGCAAATACCAAATACTAAGTAAGGGTACTTGGGGTACCAAGTAAGGGTACTAGGGTACCAAGTAAGATACAAGTCTGTAAATAACAGAGATATCATCTGTGCATTCTCTTTCATTGCTAGTGCCATTTTCCCCGCTCCTGTCTTACAAATTATGAGCATATCCATCATTTTGTAAGGGTTGGTAGAAAGTACCTCAAAGATTGAACATCTCTTCCATAAATAGCCACAATTAGGTATGAAAATGCAGTGCTGAAACCACAAAGATTGGCTTTGATTTCTGAATACAGCTTGTGCACACCCTGAGAGCTTCAATTCATGTATGACTCCTAGTTTACACTGGGCTGAATGAAAACAATTTGATTACTTCAGATCTAAACATTTGACACTCTGCTAGGCATTTATATATTTAATTTCACAGAATTTATTACCCTTGGGCCTTTGAAACACCAACTGAGCTAAAGGAAAAAGATCAGGCATAAAGATTAAATGTTAAAATCCTCAAAATATGCATATTTACAAATAAATGCATACTTGTAAAGTTAAGCTGTATATTTAAATATTCCTGTTGCAAGTGAAATCAAGCATTAATATGAATAAAAGACGAGAAGAAGAGGATATTTTGGCCACGTTTTTTAACTCAAACTTTAAAAAGCCTAAAGTTCTTCATACCTCTAACATTCCTACATACTAGCCAAAATCACCATATTTTTGGGGGAGGGGGAACTTAATTTAGATACCAATCTCTTTTTCAAAGAGACTTTGTCTTCTTCAGGTTCATCTATACAGTAAAACGAAGGTATATCTCTAACATAGCAAGCTCTGATAACAGCAAGGCTGCAGCCCAGTCTTATTGTGTGCTGACTATAAGAAAACAAACTCTTTACAGACCTTTGATTAGATCAGAAGGGATGTACTAGCAGTTGGGCAATTACACTTTCCTCAGCAGGCATATCTTTACCTTCTCATCAAAACCACCAAGAGAGTTAGGAACGCAAATCTTTATTGACTTTCAGTGAAATTTGTTATGCAAAGTCAGGAGATGCTTCATAAGTCTTCCATAAACTTACCTTTAGAGGATATGTATATGTATATAAAATATCCTAGATAGTACTGTTATTATAGAATAATATATTATATATTATTCTTCTATCTCTCTGCCTATATATCAGTCAATCAATCAATCAACAAATATGCTGTTTGAGCTAATGGTAAACTCACGATATACTAACAGTTCTCTCCAGATGAACAAAGCATGATTCAGCTTTGTAAAAAAAATATTAATTCTTCTTCTGCTATGAGTCTGATAAAAAGATAAAATATACTACAGGATGACATAATCTCAGGAAAATATGATTAACTACCTCAGTATTAACAGGAAAGGTTGGTATCAAGGGTTATCTACAGTCATCTCTCTGCATTTCATGCTTCTTTTACAAGAGCCTGTTTGAGTAAGCATGGGATATACTGACAGCAACCTATCAGTTAGTGTGACTTTCTTGTGTTACTATAGTCCACAGTCATTTCTTTTTAATTTATGGAGACATTGTTGATGTATGATTTTGACTTTATGGTATTAACTTTAGCATAACTTAATCTAAGTCAATCCAGTTTGCTTCCTCTTCCTTTATGTATAATTAGCAGTGGTGCTGAGCACTGTTCTGCACTGTTTTATGATATAATAAGAAGATGTTAATTCATCTTCCTTCTAAAGACTTACCATAGCTCTCAAAGCCAAATGAAAACATTTTATAAACACCCCATAATTGTTGATCCAAGGTCCAGAGAGGTTGAGTAACTTTCTTGAATCCTGAATTACTATTCAACTGCAATCCAGAAATGCTTCAAGTGAAAAAAGTAGTATTTCTGTACTTAAAAATATCTCTAAGTTTAATACACAAGCTGCAGGGATACAGAATAATGCTTAAAGGAACTAGTGAGTAACACTTTAAACTACACACGTAAATGAAATAGGATTTCACTTTCCATTTTCAGAGCTGATTTAAGAGCTGATGGTCTTGTCTAGAACACACAGGAAAATCAATCTGAATTAACTTTTAAAATGGATTGGCTAAACCACATTAAATTTCTGTGTAGCTGACTCTCATTTAGAATGTATTAATTTACTTTGGAAGTAAATTTAGTTAAAATGAATTAGGGCCACTTTAATTTTGAAAGAGAATGTGCACATAATGTGGTTCAAGTAATCACAAATTTAAATTCACACCTTTAGTTAATTTGAATTAATTTTCTAGAGTGTTCCTGGGCTTATAAACTCTAAACCTCACTGAAGTCAATAAACATTTCTTCAGATGTGAATTCTTACACAGCCAGATAAAACAGTCTGAAGGATCATGTCCTCACTGGCAATACTGCAGCAGGCACAGGATGAGGGTGTAGTTCCCTGCCTAGGAAAAGCCACGGTGAAGGTTGTCTCTCTGAACGCTGTCATGCAGTACCTGAACACTGACAATATTTAAAACTGTCAACTGTTAACATTTGATGGCATCTGCGATAGCCACATTTTTCATAGGGAAATAATATTACCAAAACGGCTTGCAGTGTATTGCAACCCCTGTGACAACTGAGAGGTTTTTACTGCACGATGCCAAGCTGCTGGCTCTCCCTGTGGGCCGTGAATCTAAATGACCTTTGCTAGGAATCAGATGGCCACCTGCTACTAAATGTTCTGGAGCTGTGTAGGGTTTGCTGTTTCTCTGAGGAGCGGCAAGCAGAAGAGGCTGAAAGAGCATTTATCTGAGCTATTGAAAAAACAGTGGAAGACATGGAGTAAAGAGACAGAGATAAGGTAGTCCCTAACAAGCCATCTTTACTCTACAACCCACAGGACAGGTCAGGTTAAAATGCACAGGACAATAATCAATGAGTTAGGTTATGTGATCTCTGTCCAAAAATAACACAGTGCAATGTCTACATGACCGAGTAAAGACCAAGGTAGGAGTCAGGAGCAAATCACTCACTAATAACCACTTACAAACAAGCAGACTGTAGCTTGAAGTGTGAGGAACAGGGAATCTGGGCGGCATAGTTCAGTTCTGACTGACATTTGCTTCTGTGCAGGTAGAACTAAAATACTTTGGTACTGTGAACCTCAAAATTTTAAAATCAGGACTGCATGGCTTGCAATTAATTTAATTATCTCTGATATGAAAAAAAAATACCAGGTTGCAAACATTGCTATCACAGATTTCTTGGAGCAAATTAAATTTCTGAGCAAATCTGACTAATAAAATTTTGAGCAGGGATGATTTGCTTCAATTCTGCATGACCTTTAAACAGTAATAATAACTATGATTACGGTTATTATTAATCTTAGTAACATTAACCTTAATAATAAATAAATAATAAATAAAATAAAATTTGCTTTGAACTTGTCACAAAGAGTATTTTCTTTCTCAACTTGTACATCGGATTTATAACCAAGATAAATTTTTGGCTTCTGTCTTAATTTTATATAATATGAAACACCAGCCCTGATGTACAAGTTACCTTACTGTTCATACTGAATGTGAAATTGTGGTGCAATTATTGAAAATTTATAACAACTTCACATACAGATAAAAGATATTACTCTAAATTTATATTTAGATGTTTAAATATGCAATGGTCTTGTCTTAAAGGGGCCACATTATTGTCATTGCTAAATGTAATCAAACTGTTTGGAATTCCCCAATGGCTGGCCTGTCTTAATCAAATCTGGCTTGCTCATATAGAAAAATTATCAGTGAAAGCCAAAAAAAAAAAAAAAATTGCTAACTGCTATTGGATAGTAAACCACATTTTCACAGTTGTTGCCACAGTTTTCATAAAGGGAAGCTCTCATTTTAGGCATGCTTGGATTCTAACAAACAGCAAGCCAATAACAAATTTCTCTACTCAGCATAAAATAGATTCAGGCAGTTTTTAGCTGTTGTTGCTGGATGTTTCAAAGGACCTTATTTTACAACTCCAACACACCTAAAAACTGCTAATGAGTTACCAGCAGTTTTGTGTACAAAAAAGTTGTAACAGTTGACAACACTGAACCCACTACCTCTTTTTGGAGCTGTGCCTCCCACTGTCTTCTGTGAGACGCAGCCAGCACAATTGACCCTCCTGGGCTTCAGTTCACCTGTGGAATTAAAAAATATCCTCTTAGAGATTTCTCCTGATTGACTAAATGTTGTTTATCACAGAGTCAGGCAGTTTATCAAAAGAAAATGCTTAGCGATCTTTTAATTCAGAATCTACACCTCCAAGTGAAGGAATTTCCACATGCTCCCAGGCTAATCGTATTGAAAATTCCAGATTTAACAACATCATTTTAATGGTAAAATACTTATTTTATCCTTCTCAATTGCATTTAAACCTCAAGCTCTCTTTTACAATTATTTATAGTTATCATTTTGGCTGCTCTGAGCAGCAGTGTCTGGGCTTAGTTGTCCTCTCCCCTCAGAATGAAAAATGAAGTTTGAAAGAATGTTCATTACCTTCACGGCATGTGTTGACTGCACTGATTCTTCATCTGCCAAGATGCATATGCTGGATTCTGTCTCATCTAGAGACCTCTGGAACTAAAAGTAATTGATCAAATTAATTCTAATATAATCCCACATAGACCCTGCTACCACTACAGCTTGTTAACCTTACATACAAACAGTTTATTTAAACTATCTGGATGACATCATGAAAACTACCTTCAATACATCAAAAAAGAATGAAAAGAAAGCCTGTTTCAGCCTTTTCTAAGATATCATTTGTTTTTAGCTTCTTTCTTATAAAAGGCAAAATTTGGAACCTTGATACCTGCTGATTTATTTTAAATTCAATTGGCCATATCTCACAAATACCCAGAAAATTTCCTGCTATTCTAAAACAAGGCAACTTTCAAGTTCCCACCAGCAGCTTTGTGCATATTACTAAGGAGCAACTGGAGGATCTTAGCAGCCATTTTCTGAAGCGTGTACTCTCTTTTCTTTTGTGCTCATGATTCTCACTCCAGTTTTATTTTTTGTTTGTTTGTTTGTTTTTGTGGACCAATGGCTTTACACTCAAAACAACTCACTGGCAAACTTTCACTCTTCCTGATGGAATTTGGTCCATGCATCCTACAGCAGCTAGAGCTTTCGGTTGTGCCAGATATTCCAACATTACAGATTAACTGCCACTTTACAGTTAGTTCCACCTTCCTGTGTACTTACAGATGTAGTACTGGCTATCCATGATAGGATGCTATTAATGTCATTAATAAACGATGTCCTATGCAATGACCGCGCAGAATGTGTGAAAGAGATAAAATCTCTGAGAGCAATATCCCATTGGAATATTCCATTTGGTATAAAAATAACTACTCATAAACCATCATAAATGTCCAGGCTTCTTAAAACAGCAGAAAATGATTCTCATAACAAAAAAAGAGTGAGGACATAAGTGCGTGCATGCGTGCTAGTGATTTATAGATACAGAATATTCCCTATGGCTGTGAGGTCCCAGCCATAAACCAGACAAAATGTGGTGAATTAAAGATAGCATAACAGTCTCAATTTCAAATTTTCCTATAATTTTTCATCTTAGTCTGAGCACTTCACCCTGATGATGTCTTATACATGATAAGTTAAGTTACTTTGTATAATATTGCATAGACAAGATTTAAAGACTTGTGATCATAAAAATGTAACATAGTATTTCCAAATCATTTGACCTTATCGCTAGTGCTTAGCTGCCTAGTGGCTAACAGCTGTTAAACTTTCTGGTATTGATTACTTCAAGCAAAATATTTAATACTGTTACCCATGGCTTCTGAATGGCAAGGATGAAGACTCTCAGAAGGGCACTCCTAAAAGAACAAGGCATTGTTATTGTATCTTGTGATTATTACGTTATTTAATTAACAAGAGTGTCCTTTTCAGGCAGCGGACTGCTTCTCCTAGGCTGTCATGACTACTTTATAAATTCTTTTAGCTCTAAACTAGTAGAAAGTTTTCCCAAACCACTGAGTTGTAGGAAGGATATAAACCTCATTAAAACCTACTTCTTGTAAAGTTGCTCTATGATATATACTATATTCCATATTCTGGTTAGGGCTAATTGGCAACATTTCAGTAAAAGGTTTTTCTAAAGGCAGATGCTGAAAATGAACGTCTTACAGTAATATAATATCCTCAGATTTAGAATAAATTTCACAGTCAAAATGAAAGACACAATTCTGAAACTATACTCTTCTTCTGTGACAAAGGAGCCCCAGATTCTAATTCATATTCTACATCATTTTTCTTGCAGTAACTCAGGAGACAATTCCACCGCTTGGGAAGAAGATAATACTATCCTGTTTTTAAAAAATATATAATTTGTTTAAAAAACACAAAATTGTCATGTATCTGAAGTTATTCATGCAAATAGTTGCAAAGGGAACACAGATATCTGGCAGTAACACTGTATACAATGTTCTAGCCAATTTCTGAGGATATCATGATGCAAAATGAGATGCATAGCAGTTGTTTTTTAGCTTTTATTAAACAAATACAAACTCTGGAGAGATATAGCTATGTTTCAGACATCAAAATTCCAAGATCTGGTTTATATACAGGAAAGCTTCTCTTTTTTTTTTTTCTCTGTTTGCATCAGGGTATGCAGTAAAAAAATATCGTCCCTCCCCACAGACTTTACTCCAAATACAGATGTGCAGAGTAGCTCCGTGAGTCTTTATGCTTCTGAACAGGATCATTCAAGTGAAAGTTCCCTAACACAATATCTGAAATTCAAAACAGGTCATCAAGCATAGCTGACTTCCTCTTCTAAGTCCTTAGTAATCACTAACAATTATAATCTGTTAACTGAAGATGTAAGGAAAATTGGGGTTCATAAGCAATGCCAGTTATGATGGTTAGAAAAAAATATCCCAAAGCAATGCATGCAAAGTCCCAGAGGGAATAATTACACTGGAGGCAAAATAGTACACAGGAACCATGGATACCCTCAGAGGACTAAACCATGGCTCCTTACAGCAACAGGAGTAAATCAAGCTGATACAGAAAGTTTCAAGCACACAATAGCTAACCAGTCTGTACGAGAAACAAACCCAAGTCTTTTCAGTCCAATAAAGTCAATGGGTCTCTCTATGTATTTCTCAGCTTAGCACATGCAGAGGCTGGCAAAATTCCCTTCTCCCCCAGTTCTTGATTTCTTCGCACACAGCCTGTAATTCTATATTAGTCCTTCACAAACAGTTCAAGGAAGGAACAGGCACTTTCCGTTTATAACTACTGATGCTTTAATGTCACATGTGTATGTATAAATTCCTCTCATTTTTATAAATTAAGTACTAAGTTTGAGAGGAAAACTAATTCGAATAAAAATTATTACTGCAATAAAAAAAGTAACAAAAGAATATATTTATGGGAACATCAGTTTCAAGCACTTCATGGATTAAGACAGTTAATCAAGAAAAATGTTTACAAGAAACAAAGAAATAAAAAAAGCATTTTTTTTTCTTTGGGAAACAGAAGCAGTATAAACTTCTGTTTCTAAAAGTGTCACTGGTTTATGCATCGTTGCAGTTAATAAGTTATTCAGGGTATTAAATCTGTCACATTCCTTTGACTTAGACTAGAATTGAAGAATTTATAGCCAGAGACCCAAATCTGACCCAGCAATTTGAAAGCATAACAGAGATATGAATCCAATTATTCTCTGTCCAAACACTGACACACATACCTTGTATCGGAGAGACATCTGAACAAGTCATATTTAATATCAGACTGAAATGATTACAGAAATGAGAGCATGGGGATTATTAAACATTCATTTGCTGAAGAGACTTCACTCCTGAAAAGAGACCATCAACTGACTTTAATTGATAATGTTAAAAGTCTCTTCTAAGACCAATAAATTTGGTCCACTCCTGTTTCTCACATTTCACGCCCTCACATTTCTTTTTTTAAAACATCTGTTTTTTTCAAGTTCATTATAAAATATCCTCATCTTTTCAGATAGTTTTGTGACAGCAGCAATATTAACAACCTATTAGTAAGATCCAAAGGATTACTCCCATGTTTGGGATTTTTTTGTAATGTAGCTAAGAGAATTGTGTAATTAAAAAAGTGCAAGCACAACTACAGAAATTTCCTTTTGCACCATTTCTCAGAAGAATTACAGAATAGTTTCTCTCTTGCTGTGTTATCACATTTTTTTTTCCAGTTGCAAGAATGTCTTTGGTATCATAAATTACTGAGAGTTGGTGACTCCTCTTGAAGATATAAACAAGCTTAATTGTCCTTTTAACAACAAAGAAGGAAGGATTTTTCTGCATTTTAATACCAAGAAGAGGTGAAATTAGACAATTGTGAAATGGTAACAAGAGTGGGGAATAACCTACCTAACACTCTTTTGAGACTCTGTGCTTGGACAGGCAGGAAGACAACTACCCAAGTAAGTGTGACAAAGAATATGCATATGGGATGAAAGATAGGAGCTCAAATTTAGCCTTTGAAGTTAGCAGCTCATTTTTCAACCTTTTTCTCGGGTAAGAACTTCCACTCAAGAAGGCTGAAATGCCCTCATAATAATAAATATGGGATTAGGCCATCACCTCCTTAACAAACAGCAAGGAAAGATATGAGAATGGCAGTAGCTGGGAGCATCTCCTCCCACTGCATACTTGCCATATACATCTCCGAACCACCCGTCCCAGCCAGGCCCTTATCTCCTTCCTCATGACCTCTGCACCATCCTGCAGCACTATATTCCCCTGGTCCCAGGACCGCCCAGTGCACCAAATGGCACTGCAGAGTGGGTAAGCAAGGACCCAAAATCATCCCACCCTGGGAGCAGTGCCAGCACGTGGCTCTGTGGGGAGGTAGATGCTCCCCGAATTGCAGTCTCCACAGCTAAAGTGGGCTGAAATGCTTGGGACTGTGTACGAAATGAGCCCTCTGAAAAAGGACAAAACTTGAAGACTTTGGTATGTTTCATTCCCATTTAGTTTCTATTTCTCTGAAGTTCAGATGGGTATATCTAATCTCTTAGGATGGCTGCACATTTTCCTCCAGGAGTCAGATGCTCATAAACTAATACTGCATCTGATGTGAGGGCAGGGATGTTAGAAGTGCAGTATGTGCCAGCTTTCTCAGCTTCACAGGCTCATACTACAATATCTCTTTATAAAAGTCTCACTACAGCACTAGGAATGAAGCATGTCTGCTCTTCAGACATTTCACATTATATCATGCACCAAAAAAAATGCAGTGAAAAATTCTTAATATTGCCCAAACAGTGAGAAAATCCTTGCTTTTCAGGCTTCAGACTCAACTTCTGTTACCAAGAGCGTGGATTAAATCCAGATAGAGTGAACCTCTTAGATTACCTGAAGGCAGGAAATGTCTACATATCCAACTTCACTTCCAGTAACAAAGAAAGGTAAAGAACAGACAGTATGACAGCCAGTGGCAACCATAAAGCAATGAAGAGTAGAAAACACTCCATGAGTTAGAGCAAGACATTTCAGTAGCAAAATACAACAGAAAAGAAAGAAGTCGAATGGCAGATATCAAGCATATGCCCAGTATAAAAACCTCTGGGCTTCCAATACATTGTCATTGACACCAGTGCAAAGCAAACAAGTCAGATTTTATACTTTTTCATATTGCCTGCCCATTTGGGAGAAAAATAGGTGCAAAATGAGCACAACAACAAAGGATAAGGCCTACCCTTGCAAGAGGTCAAGGAAGTGGTATATCACAGCAGGACCAAACCGGTCAAGCTAAAATTTGCATCTCTTGCATGCAGCTGCTCCCTTTCTGCTGCTGATATGTGTGCAGAAAAATGCCTGGTGTTAATATCAGGGGAAAACAGAGCAAGGTTTTGAGGGTCTCCTTCTCAGGTCTGTATTTCTTGCTGTACGGGATTTTGCCCATGATCCTCGGAAATCCAAAGAGAAGTATAGTAAAAGTGGCCTATTTTAAAACAGTATCTACGTATCTTAAAAAATAGTAAAACACTTTATCACCTAATTGATTTGATAATTGTTCAAAGCATCTGAGATTCCTAAAGAAAACAGAAACATTTGCTTCTTTTACTGCTTTGAATTTGAGTAATATTGAGTGTTTATGCAAAACAATACTGAGAAACAGAGATAAAAAATATTAAAAATCACTATGGAATAAAAGGGCTTGAAACTATATCTCTCAGAAGAAATATCTCCAAGGAGCAGTAAACTGAAAGGGGTGATTTAAAAAAGAATTGACCCCACACATTGCTGTATATTGTACACAGAAAAAATTCTGAGTAAACAATATTTCTGGGTCACTGTTATTCCTGAATAATTTAATGCAAATAAAGCAGTGTAGAGAGTACCTGTAGAGGCGCTACTCTGAAGGCTACTGAGATTTGTATTATGTAGGATCAGGCTGATTTGAGATAGAAGCACAGAATTCACAGACGTAGAATATCCACTGTGAGATGGCAACATTTATCTGACGCAACAGCTGAATTACAGCCATACTTTGCAACACAGACAGAAAGGATGGGGGAGGCAGTTCCATCTGCATGAGGAAGAACTTCTTGCCTATGAGGGTGCCAGAGCCCTGGCACAGGCTGCCCAGAGAGGCTGTGGAGGCTCCTTCTCTGTGCCCCGTGCTCTGCGTGTCCCTGCTGGAGCAGGGGGGCTGGGCTAGATGATCTCTAGAGGTCCCTTCCGTCTGTGTGATTCTGTGAAAGGTCTTGACTAAGAAAAGAGAGATGTTGATACTCACTTCTCTTCCTTTCCCCAACTGTTACAATCTTTGTGCAAACCTGTTACACCAGTCCCAGTAAAGAACATATGGACAGCCTGCATCTTAAGCACAAGCAATGTGTTTCCCCAAATTGGCAGTGATAATAAGAAGTAACAACAAATTCACTTACGAAAACTTTTAAGAGCAAAAGGCAGGAATAGGGAACATCACTATCTGTTTGGTAAGATAAAGCCTAAGCTGGAAATATTCTGCTTAATCTTTTTGATTCACTTCCAGAGCTGGGCTTGTGAGAGAAACAGATTTAGATGATGAATATTTTCAAAGTACATTAAGAAAAGGCTGATGACAGTGTGATATGCTTTTATTTGCGAGTTCACTGATAACATAATACTAAAGAAAAAAAAAAAAGTAGAAATAACTCCACTGCATGCAGCTTAACTGTAAATGTTACTAGTATTTTTTTTTTTTTCTTTTTCCTTTACTGTTTAGTTGAACAGGGTGGATTAATCCTCTCTTGTATGTTGCTTTTTGATCTTGGGAACAATGAGGACCCCAGACTTAGGAGGTGCCTTTGGGTTTCATTTCTTTGTGAATACATATTGATAGTATTGCTATTATTGTTGCTGTTGTGTGTACACAGAGTCTGTGATAAAACATAACCATTTCTGCCTGCTGTTACAGATATAAGAACGGTCTGAGTGATAATGAGTCTGCTGCATATTGTCCTTCAGTTCATAAATAGACTAGAGATA
>VZSV01000253.1:16591-40826 GCA_013398735.1 Nothocercus julius | reverse complement strand
CCATAAACACTTGCAGGAAAGCTGATAAATACTGATAGACACTACAGGAACTTACATGTGCTCAGCAGGTTGCAACTTTCTGCAGTGCATGAAGCGGACTGTTTCAACAAATCTAAATCTGAAAAGGCACCTTGCCCTGAAAGGGCAACTGGCTCATTTTTATCACTTGTGTGACCATTTATTTTGTCTCCTCTTAGCCCACATAGAAGCTAAGGCCATCCAGAAAGGGCAGTTTCCCCTTTTAGCAGGATGTATACTGAATATGAAGCAGCTGGTAAGATCTGATTACTGTATGTGCTTAGTGTATCTTTAATATACCGAAACAACCACATTTAGAAAAGAGATATATATCACCACTGAAGCAGTGCAGAGGTACAATATTACCTACATAAGCTTTTATTTTCCAGGGAGAAGCTGTGTTTTAATTCTATTGGAGTGTTCAGACAGCATTTCGGTTATCGAATTGTATGTTTCAAAGTCGTCAGCAACTTGAGATTTATGATAAGCACATACAGAAAAATGTTGGTCCTATGGAGTTATATGCAATAATTATGAGGGATATTAGAGTGCTCTTTGACATCTGAAATGCTATTGCTTTGCTACCTCAATCTTTTACTTGGATCTTTTGAGAGATCAGGAAAAATAAAGCTCTACATTTCCAGTCAATTCTTCAAAACTCTCTGTCCTTTTCCTGTGTCGGGTCTCTCACAATGCCTGTTGCAAAAAGTCTTTTTCTTTCCCACGCATAGCACATACATTTTGTAAGGATGAAAGTTCTAACAAGGACACATCTTCCCAGCTTGGCCTGGGAACAAGAAGTTAGCACAGCAGACCTATCCAAGCAGTACATGTATAATAACCAGGGGCAAGAATGGAGGGAAAATATCCCTTGCTAGTTTTAATTTTACCGGTGGGTCACACACACGGAGCAATCCTAGGACTCATGCACTCACATGCATTTTAACTGCATCAGGGTTTAGAGGGGAGAACGCAAGCAAGGAAGACAAAAGACCCAAACTTTTTTTCAGATTTTGACAACTTTTTAATGTTAACGATCTTAGTTTCCCCATCCATCTTTAGAGAAGATATAAATATTATATATTACAAAGTCCCTGAAGCAAAATACTATTCCACTGTGGATTTCTTTTCCAGCTGTAATGAGATTCTTAAATGTAAAAGCAGCAGTGGAAGAATTTAGTAAGCTGCTGTTAAAACTCTTGTGCTTATGCACGAACTGTTCTGCTATAGCCCTGCCTTCCTGTGGTTAGCAAACAGCCCTGCCTGAGCACACACTAAAGGCTAAATCTTTGCTAATGGGCTAAATGTGGTCAACCAAGCCAGGGGCAGGGAGCAGGCTGCAGCTATTTAGATAAACTCTCCTTGAGCTCTCCAAAACAAGCTGGCTATGTACAGACTGCCTGTGAGGAATCGCAACTGCTCTGTTTTGCAGGCTGCTGGCTTGCAGGCATGCATGGTGCCAGGAAATATTTTAGCACTTCCCATGACAGATAATTGTGCTCCAGTACTAGAGGATGTTTCCCACATGCTTGAATAAAGTGGTATATGTATGACTAGTAAGGATTGTTAAGGACAGCAAGCGTCCTGTATGGGTGAAGGTGCTCTCTCCTGTCAGTCTTATTCCTGTGCATCTGCTGTAAGGAGCAGTAACCTCTACTGTGCACTATTTGTTAGATACAAGTTGATTCCTTATCTAGAGGCAATGGATTATCAAGTATATTTTAACTACTTACTGAAAACAGAAGCCATAAAATCTACCAAGGAATGCCCATATTACAAACACCAGATGATCTAGATGATGAAGGACTGTGTTGTTCCTACAGGCAGCAATACAAGAGAGACTGTAATTGTGTGTAACAAACAACTGAAAGATGTGAGAATTGCCTTGCAAGTCGAGGAACAGACTATTTCTGCCTTTTTTTTTTTTTTTTTTTTTTTTTTGCCTCGTAACAGTTTTCCTGTGGTCGCTTTAGGAGGGAGACAGACTCTTAAAATGTAGCTCTCAAATGCATCTGGACAAATCTGCTTTGCAAATTTCTAATAATGGTGACAAAGATATGCACAAAATGTGCACAAAGTAAGACTGATAAGTAAATATTTAAGATCAAAAGGTCTGATACATTTCTGCATTCAAGGGTAACTTTTCGCAACAGACTACAGAGGTGTCTTAGTTTTTACAGGTATCAGAGAATTACTCCTTGAAACTTTCCTACATACAAAGATATAATGTATTTACACCTCAAAGGAGTGGAGGTAACTTTACTATTGAAATATTTTCATTAGTGCACTAAAGACAAAAAAATTGGTTGTCAGTATTGGTAACAGAGAGATACTTTTTGATGTTTATATATATTAGAGTAAGCATTTTTCATGTGATCCTGTCTTCTTTCTCAAAAACAGCACCTTACACTCTTTTTTGATATCTTCCTATATGCAAAATGGCATCTTTTCCCTTGAAATGTTCATCTATTGGCTTCAGATGTCCTGTGTGCATCCATCTGTCAAGTCCTCTCCATTTTACTATCTCAGAGCTTTCAGATCAACCAGATTAGGAACACGTACTTCATTTGGGGCAATGACCTATATGTCAAGGGATTTGGGAAGAAGAATTGCTGAACAAGGGACACAAATTTAGACTGTTATCCCCAGCAAATTTTGTGACTGCAGGCATCATGCGTCTCCTCCAAACCATGGAAGTTTCTGGACCAATTCTGGATCAAACCAATTTCTGGAATATAGTGGTTAAGGAGACAACTAATCACTGAAGAACTGAGGTAACACTTACTGGTATGTTTTCAATGCAAAGGAGCCTCCTCCCTCTAAAATTAAGGAGAAAACCTAATGGAATTACATGAATCTCAGATTTATATAAAAATGATTTTATTCTGGAGAGATAAAAGTCAACGAGTGAATGAAAGATCAGATGAAAGGGTGGACAATGAGGGGAGAATGACATTACCCTTGTGGGCAGCATTGTTAACTCTGATAACCACACCAGGGAATGAAAAATGGAGTCCTGTTTATTTACATTTGTTTTCTGTTTGAGAGACAGCCCAACAAGTAAAATAAAATGAGAGCCTACTCAAATACCTGCTACATTTCCCCTTAAATTGAATTTCTCATTTTATCAGGAAGCAATACTTGCACTGATGTTAGACAGGCAGCTAAAAGGTCAGCAAGTTCCCTTGGTTGCCTTTTGTCAAGGGTTTTTGACTTGTCTGTGAATAAAGATCTCCCAGGAGGGAGGCAGACCTGAATTTCCTGTCATCTTGAAGACAGCAATGAATTTGAAAATGTTACAAAAAGCATAAGGGACTTGAAGCACACCTTGAAATGCACTGCTGATGCCAATAGCTCCCCATGTAAACATGTACACAGCGTTGTTTTGGATTTGTTCTGTCAAGTTTTGGTTGTGAAACAAATTGTTATACAGCTGCCCACCTTGAATACTGAATGACTCTGATGGTTTTTCATTACTGCACTATGCCTAATCAGGTCTCCAGTCTGCTCAGGTTAGCTATGGTGCTGGCACACTCCCAGCAGTGGCAAGCTGAGGCGCTTTTCCTTTTCCTTCTGTGACTTGCATGGTATCCCATCCCTTCCAGCTCACTTGCAGCACCCTTGATGCTCTTGAAAAGAGCCAACATTTAAGATAGTCTTAATGGGTATCAAAGCAAAAAGAAAAAGCTCTCTCACTCACGAGGAGCATTAATCACTCTAGGAAGAACATAAGTTACTTTCTCTCCAACAGAAAGAACAAGAGTTATTTTGGTTTTTCTATTAACAACTGTGGGAAGATGTATCTTCTTGCAGAATACTGGGGGATACATACACATACACATACACATACACATACACATACACATACACATACACATACACATACACATATACATATACTTTTTTTTTTTTCAGAATACATATTGGTTGCTGAAGCCTCTATTCTTATATTCTCTTTACTTAGCTGAATATATCTATGAACAATGCATATGTAACAGCATATGTATTGCAAATGGGTAAGAAAAGCTTTTGAGAGGATGACTCCATCTGTGTTTTCAAGACTAGACTATTTTTCTGACCATTTAGCAAATAGGTCAGAAAGTAATTAATAACTCAGAAATTATTAGATACCAAACTTGCGAAGGTGAATACAACTTCTCAGTATGCTCAGGAAGCTGCTGCATAACCACTCCTGGCAAAACTTTCAAACCCCTCACCTCTGTACTCACTCAGCTGTTTACAGATATATTCTCACTAAAAATTAATTAGTACTTTAATACAATTACATCAGTGTCTTTCTGAGTAAATGATCTACCATGTTATGTGTCCCTGTGAAAACAAACACAAGCAGAAATGAGAGGCTTGTCAACTATTCTAAAATATTGCACTTCTCTAGTCTATTTGAGATTCTGCTTTTTTTTTTTTCTTGAAATATTTTTTTCCAAAATAGATTATCAAAACAAACTCTACAGGAAAAATAAACTCCTTATTGGATAGAACAGCAAAAAGAAAACACGAATTTATGCAGGAATCATAAAGGCTCACCTTGACTGACAATCTAAATATGCATATTATAGCAATTGTTCAATATAAAAATGTCTAGGCAAGGCGAGACACAGACATACAGAGACAATGGCAGAATGGGGACAGCCGAGGCATATACATTATCCTATTTTATAATCACACAGGTGATAAAAATAGAAACACTGCTTCAAAGTAAATACATTTCACATTATCACACACACACAAAAAGAAAAAAGTGAGAATTGAAGATCAAAGGCGTACAAAGCTATCTCTGATTTTTATGGATGTGAATAATTTTTACAAAGTACAAGTCTGGATTTTCCAAAATACAGATTCAGAAACAATGCCTTCTTGCTTGGAGGTTGCATATGGTGTTATCACTGAAATTACATTGCTACTGGCAGTCCAGTTCTGCAGGTTTACACCTCCAGTCACTTACCTATGACTAGTATTTAGTTAAGACCTCCCTGCTCATGGAATTTACTGTGCAGCTAGTTTGAGTTCTGAACATACAAAGTGGTTTACATTAAAAAGAATATGTCAATAGAAATACAAGCCAAATAATTTTAGATTCTCCAGGTTTCTGCTTCTTTTCTAAAGATAAACATTATCTTAAAGGATGTTCAGTTAATGCTCTTTAATTAGTCCTGCCTGATAGTTTACCTATCAATGCATGTCACTGAAGTTCTCTCCTGCTCTTTTTTTTCCTTTGCTACAAATTAACTGCAAATTTCAACACATGTTACTGCATTCCCAAATGGGGAAAAAATAAGCAAAACTATGTAAAGCCTACAAAAGTAATTTGGTTTAATTAAATAAGGCCTAACATTTTTATTTCCCTGATGGATGCATTACCTGAATCAATAGTAAGTATATAGAGAATAAGGGCAGAAGAGCAGAAATCCAATCACAAACTCCTTTTCTTCACTGGTATATGGAACAACTGCAAAATGGATCATCTGGCAACACTCTCAATTAAAATTCCCAAATAGACAATTTATGTAGACCTAGAATGACAGTAAATTTTAAATAACTATCAATTAGTTTGAAATAATTAATTCTTGAAGATTAATACCACGAGTACATATCAAATACAGGCTTACTTTACAGGCTGCAGGCTTACTATATGGTAGTCAGTGTGGTATGTGTGACCTGTTTTTTAATACTAAGTAAATATTTAACATATGACAAAGAAATCCAGGGCTTTTTCCTTAAAGCTCTTTAAGTATTTAGCACCCATGATTTCCTTTCCTGAGGAGAAAATACTGCCAAATTACACAGCATACCTTTTGTTCAGAGATCTAGCACACAAACACTGATACAGTCTCCAGTCTTCCCAGATGACCAAGGCCCTTGTGCTGGAACTTTATGCAGATACTTCTGGTGGGCTTCAAGCTTCAGCCTGGACAGAAGGCCCCATAGGGATGTTTCCTTGCAGAACGTGCAACTATCCCTCGTGATGTCCCAAAGCCATGAGTAACATGTTTCTGTTGCTCACTTCAAGGCAACAAGGTGCTCCCACGAAGACAAGAATGTGCCATGTCCAGGACTAGCCTGGCAAGGTGCTGGGAAGCTGTCCCTTCTGAAGATGTTTTAAAATGTCAAGGATGTTATTCCTTCTTCCTACCTCACATGACAGTCTTGGCTGTTGCACTGGCTCCCCTAGCATATAAGGTAGGTTCAGCACTATGCCTTTAAAAAGAATGAGAATAACACTAAAACAGTTTTATAACTGTTTCCAAAGTCCTAAAAGAATTTCCAGTCATCTACTTGAAAATATTTAGGGGAAAACAATGCCATAGCAACCCCCCTCAGCACAAAGCAGTAATCTTATCAAGCGCTTACACCAGTTGTGTCTGCATGGACACAGTGAAACAAGATCCTAAAAATCATCTTGGCACTTTTGTAAACAAATAAAATATCAGATCTTATCCAATGTATAATTTTATCTGCTCAGGTGATAGATTTATTGTGCTAATACGAAATACGACTTTAAAAAATGTGATCTCCTGTAATCTAACTAGTCTTGATTGTACCAACAGTTTGTTGTAAGGCAAAAATAAAATGTGTCTCTGAAAAATATCCCAATCTTGTTCAATCTGGAATTTACACAGGAGAGATATTTTCATGATGTATCCAAACATGAGTTACAATTCAAGAAAAAAATAAAAAGGGAGAGAGATTTGTATGGCAACACAAAACCGTGTTTATTGTTTTCAAGGCATGGACTCAAGTCCATTGATTGCCACAGTTTGCTCTTCAGAATTAAAAAGTAGCACTTGTTACTTGATCGTTCTCTCTGCTCTAATTGAAAAAAAAATTCTCCTACACACTCCAGTGTTTCTCCAGGCAGTTTTTCCTCCTGCTTCTGATCTATTGTTCATCTCTTTATTAAAAAAAAAAATTAAAAAAAATTACATTCCCATCAATCTGCAAACATAGTCTTCTATATCAAATATTTCTGCAAACACATTGACTTCAGTAAAACAACTCGATTCATTTTGATGCAAGGTAACTCTGCAGATTTCCTTTACAAATTAGAAAAAAAGCTCAAAAGCGGATACTAAGGGAGTATTATTAAAAAGATTCATCAGTTCTCTATGAGAAATACAAAATTTTAAAATGTACCAAATTCTCATAGAAGATAAAGAACTTCAAAAAGATCCAAATCATAAAATGTACAGGAGGAAAGTTCATTGTTTTTGTAAAACAGCTTTTAAAAAAGAATCTGCTCATCTAGAAATTATGCTATAGATGAACATACCTGTTTGTCTTCATACATTGGTTTGTTCCTTCTGAAGTGGTTATTCCCCCTGGTGTCGCTTAAGAGAAGATCAAGGATGGGTAAATAAGCTTTTAACTCAGGATGACACATTTTATTTTACTTTATATAGCTGAGACCATTCCCAAATCCTTCAATTGTATAAAATAGAAGGTTAAATTGGACCAAACTGAGACAAAACATTGGCATCAAGACTTCACTGTACCTGAGACACACTTCGCAGTCCACAGAAAGGCATTTACTACCTCTCAAGTTTTCAATTGTGGCACTACTTTATTTACACACTTTATTTACACTTTATTTTATTCCTACTACTTCAAGGAAACACCAAATATCAGCTGCTCATTCTGAAGCATCATTGGATTTTGCTAACCTGAAGCAAAATTATTTTAGGATATGAAAGCTGTAATGCCCTCGGAGCATATTAGGTTTGAAAAATTCTGTTCCAAAAATTAAATTCTTCTCTAGGCCATATTTACTAGTAAGAGATGCTTTCATCTGAAATGTTCATTTGGCTAGGCCTGCCCAGGCAGAACGGTAACCACCACACCTCTATTGAGAAAGATTGTAGTTTCTTGATGAATCATGGACGAGTTGATGGATTGAGTCTAGACCAGTGTAAGATATTATCAGGTAGAATATGATGTGTATTGATCATCAAGAGCACAGGGTAGCACCTTCTGCCAGTTTGGAGCATATCACTCAAAATATATCAGTTCACCAAGGAAGCAGGTATAGAAGATACACCTTGGCAGGTGCAGCTGCCTGTTCTTATCTTGCCATAAGGACTGTTGTTCAGGGGATTCTGGGGTTAGATAGATACAGCTTTTATCAAGTATTTCACTCTCCGCTGCTCATATCAGATCACTATGATCACATCTATCACTGCATAACATGCAATCCTGTGGGTAATGCAAGAGGGTCAGCTTCTCTGTATATTGCGGATGACCTTACTGTCTTCCTCCTCAGACCCTGTTCCTGTCACAACCACAGAGAGCAATGGTTGTTCAGACTATGAAGCTGGAAGGCTCATGATAGGGTGCTGATTTTCAGGACAGCAGCCGTGTTCACTGTTCTTGCTCAGCTTGTGTATATTGCATCGGTGAAAGTACACACAGTTCAGGGTTGAACAGTAGGTTGCATACAGGCTGCCCTAGTCATTCCTCAGCTGCTCCTGATGGCTCCAAACTTCTTCCTTAGCATTTGGAAAAGGAAGGTTATCAGTTCCTCTTGCAATCTGTGAGAATACATTGCTTTTTCACGACCCACACCCTTTTGATCTGATGGGCACACCAAAACAAGGAGCTCTTGGTAGTATTGTGTGCATGGTCTTTCAGAGCAGTAGTGGGGATATGGCCAGGATGTGCACTGCTCTTTGCTCCCTCTTGGAGAGTGGAGTCCTTCATCACCAAAAAAGCTACTGTGCTTTTGTATTTCAGGCCATGATAGCCCTCCATAGGCATTTTACCAACACCAGTAGAAATGAAGGGTAGCTGATGTCAATGTGTCCCACAGCTCCCGCTGCTGGGCTGAGTCCATTCATTCCGATCGCCTTGTAGCAGCCACAGGAGCCCTGGATGTTAATAGAGTTGTGGATCCACTACTTCTGCTTGGCCCCATTCTGTGAGGAAAGTCCTAAGTGGCTGTTTTATAAGGAACAGGAAGTGTTTGGTACTTCATATTTTCTCAGCATATAGCTGCTTCTTTGTATAATTGATTTTCCCAACATTAGCTGCTCTTTGCTCTAGGCCGACTCTTCCTTTCATGTCTTTCTTTGCTCCATGTTCTACCTTCAGCGTGACTGTCTGTGTATGGCAGGCAATGTGCCATATCTTACAGCTCTCCTATTCCTTCCTGCCTGAACCTCTCACTTGGAATGCAGCTTGCTTGTGCACACAACGCAGTGAACCAGAAACGTTTAATCAGTGCAAATTATGCAAACAGTAAAATCAAATAAAGAGAGAGATAACAACAGTAAAGTCAAACTCAAACAGACAGTATGAGCAATTGGAAAGGTAAATGAAATCGATGATTGTAGGAAAAAGTACAAACATAAAAGGAAAATAACAAGCAAAGGGACATAAAATACTGAAACAAAGAAGAAAACGTTTTAAAAGAACAGATGTGAAAAACAAGCAACTGTGTGGGCAGTGATAGTTCTTGCAGTGCGGTTATTCTATGACACTCAGAATATACAGGTAGCAAAATTCTTGATACCCTAAAAGGGAGACAAAAGACACAAACTGAATGGTGCAAATGATACAGACTGTTCCAGCATATGAAATGGTGTTGAGTACTGTGTATGACAACTGTTTCCTGCTTCTGCAGGAAATACCTGCACCAGTAACAACAAAAAGCACTGAAGGAAAGGTGCTACGAGTGTGACCAGAGGGCGACTACTGAGGTATCCACGGGAGGCAGTGTCCAAAATGAACACTTGTCTCTGCAACCTCCTGCTGTAGCGATATGACAGAGCTAGGTGAGCCGTACACAAAGTAGAGGGATAAGGGGTGAGGGGATGAGGGTGCTGGAGCTGTGGGGAGGACAACTATAAGCTACAAAACATATATCCTGATTTGCCTCTGCATCCCAGCATTCTCTTTTTTTCCAAGTGGTCAGTAATTGCTATAGTCTGGATACAGGATGCTTCATGTTCACACGGCAGCTGTGCTTAGCCTGCGCCTCTGCCAGTGCTGCAGCCACATCCTCCTTGTCCTTATGTCTTATGGCACCTGCACTGCAAGTGAGACACTCACTATGGTGAAATATAGGACTCTGTTCTTGAGGATCTGCCTTCCCAAATGCAGGCAGAGATTGCTTAGACAGGGTAAGTATCAGTGATCATTCTGTTCCATTTGGAAAGGAAAAAAAAAAAAAAAAAAGGCATTTTCTTGAGCTACTATTGCTGGTTTTCTCTTCCTTGTCTGGTTAGCTTTGGCAGAAAAGCCAATTGCATTCCTGTCAAGTAATTATTATTAAAAACACACCACTTGTGCAAGGAAAGGACCTGAAGGACTGGCTACACATGGTATCACTGGTCTACTCCATTTTTTCATCCAAAGAAACTTATGAAGATATTGAGAAAGTTCCTCACGGGTACTAAGACAACAGTTTGCTCTGCAGTACTCTCATTTGACAGACACTTATGTTGCTCTTCCTTTCTTGCACGCCAACCTCTCCAACAGGAAAGCCAAATAGTCTTAGCAGACAGGAGAAACCCATGTACCATTTAGAAGATACAGAAGAGTATCAAATCTACTCTGCTTTTTAACATGCTGGGCCTCTTCAGTGTAGGGACAATGTCCCTACATTGTAGGGACAGTAAAATTGTCCCTACATTGTAGGGACAATGTCCAATGTAGGGACAATAAAACCAATCCTCTTTACTAATGAACTGTGAAAGAACTCAGATTTTCTTCTTTTGGTTTTTGGAAGGCACATATTTCTAAGTGCTTTCCAGGTCCATTTTTCATGGAACAATTAATAATGGAACAAAACAATTTCTTCTCTAAACAGCGTTCATTCCTCAGACTGTTCCACCAGTGAGCTGTGCCCTCCGGGTCTGGGGAGAAAGTCACAAGCTGTCTGCTCCGTGTCCTTTCCCACTTCCATTCTGTGTTCCAGCTCCTGCCTTGCTATGTTGTGATGGGTACTGTCTTTTTCCAGTCTGAGCTGCAGAAACCTCCAGCCTGGTTTCTGCCTGCAGCAATTACCTTCTTCCCTCCTTGATCTTGTCTTAATTTCTATGAATTGAATAAAAAGATGATGTAGTACAATGCTTTAATTGCCCAGTCCTCTTCATGTTCAAATATCTTCAGCCACAGTGAAACAAATATTTGTGTCATTAGAATAGCATAGATTTATCACCACATTTTGAAAGATTACTCCCACCAACGCCTCCCCCTCAAACCTTGCTCCAGAAAGTGGTAGAACTGACATGTTGCCTGTGGATTTAAATGCTGTTGAGGAACAATGGCAAACTGAAGAGTAGGAAGATTCACACAAAGGATTTATATAACAGTGAGAAAACTCCCTTGCCCAAATTTGGAGGGCATAAACCCTATTTATGTGTGATGTCTTTGATATCACAGCTAGGAAGACACAAAGGTTCAATTAAGAACTTAGAAATCTGTATTTAGTTTCTAATTTAGTTTCTAATTTTTAGTTTCTAATTTAGTTTCTAATTTTTAGTTTCTAATTTTAGTTTTTAGTTTCTAATTCCAGATAGAATTTTTAAAAAATGCAGAGAGACTTAAATACCTGGAAGTAAATTAACCAGTTCTCCTTCTAACATAGGAAATAGAGAATTTCAGTTTTCTTAGAAGGAACAGTAAGGATTTAAGTCTTTGCCCCCCATCAAAAATTGATAACCCATTCCTATATTTATTCTGCCTAAATACTGGCTGTTCATCTCAGTTTACTCAGTTTTATCACTTGTATAATTTAGCCGTAACGAGATGTAAAGCACAGAAGAAATATTCTGTTCAAAGAAAATACTTGTGCTACAAGAACTCTGTCTAATATGAACACTTCATTATTTCTATTTTAGTTTTCATTATTAATCTGTTTTTATGGTTATGATTTATAAAAATCATGTCCAAAATGTATTTCAGCTAAAATATTTAGGAATATTTTTGTGACATATGTTAGCCTATACAGCTGTATCTTAAACATAAGAAAAGCAACTCTCACACAGTGTAAAAATTCAAGAGAGATTACCCACAGTACCTGTAATTGAAGTTCTCTTAAAGGTCATAACCCTCTATAGATCCACACTTATCCTCCTTTCTCCTCCTGGGATTTGGAATACATTATGCTTAGGATAGATTGTTTAGTTCTCTTTAGACCATAAAGGAATCAACGTGGACTAAGTCACATGCTACTTTCTGTAAGCTTAGTGTGTGTAAGTCAGCCTGACAGACAGAAAGAAATAAGATTTCGAGTAGCAAGATGCAAATATTGCACTAAAAGAAATCATGATCTTCAGATTACTCCCATTATACAAAAATAGTTAAATTTCCTTCTATTTTTATAGCATCTACCAAGCTGCTTCGCTTGAGGACAATAGGATTCCGAACTCTGGCTGTTAAACCATACTGATACCTTTTAATGAAATATCAAATTTAAAAAATAAAAAAAATGCTCAGAAATTATTATTTTGGTGACATAACTTCTTTTTGCAAGGGATTTATCACAGAAACTTCTAGTTCTCAACAATGACAATGACTTGACACTTCATCTTCATCACAGAAAGGGTTTTCATGCTTTCCATACAAGAGAGAGATTTGTACTTAACCTTTCCTTTCCAATATGGAATGCAGGAATATCAAGGGCTATTTTGAAATTACAGCTTCCAGTGTAGATAGTAGTTATTATAACTCTGATTTTGTCCTGAATATATAAAAATGCCTACTTTTCTCCTAGATCACAAGATTTTTTCCCTCTTTGTTATACTTTTGGTTGTTTATTTGAGCATCACATAGCACTAAAATGCCTCCATAGAAAAGGTCACTGTTTTTCCTTTCAAAACATTTCTTCGCCATTTCTGTTCCCAAAGGTACACATAGAATCAACAATCGATGAGAGAACATCGTATAACACTCTGACTTACCTTTGAGGAATATCTTTTAGGTCAACACATTTTATCAGGGAAAGACTTTTACAGCCAATCATTTTCCTTTTAATGACATTTTCTAATCACCACATAAAATTTCCTTGAATGGCAATAATACAGCTCAGTTATTAAGTATGATGCATTTTAACAGGAAAAAAAGGTACTTAAAGACTTCATTCTGATAAATTCTCTTTTCCTGATTACTGTTTGGTTTTTATGAATTGAAATGTTCCCTAGTTATTATTCTGAGCATTCTTGAAATGGATAGAGATTTGGTATCCTAAAGGATGGGTTAGCAAGCTTCCATCGTATATGGTATCCATTGTATCATATGTCCACAACTACAACATGAACAGAATACTAAGAGCTGTATTCTGGATTCTCTTACCATATTTGAAATCTTGAATTTTGCAGAGAAAGTCAGATTTGCACACCCTTTCCATTTAAAGTTGAATACATCTTTTAAGAAAGCAATATTCAATTTCAGAAAAACTTTCTGGTAACAGTGGCACATCATTCAAATCTGTCACAAAATGATGGAAAAGAGTTCCTTCAAAAAACTTGGTAATGGACTGCTGCAGGTAGGGTCACTATTTGTCAAAAACAGACCTAAATGCCACATAAAACACTTATGTAGTAACTTTCCCAACTTATGGGAAGACATAGAAGAGAGAAGAAATTATTATTCTGGAACCATGTTAAGTCTTAAGGAAAATGTATTCTAGTTATTCATTTATATATAATGCGAAAAAAAAATTATTTATGCATTTCTCTATGACTAATTACTTGGCAATAGCTCTAACTAACTTCTGCTTTCTAAAGCAGCAGAGGCAAAAGTTCCTCTCCACAGAAGTATATATAAAAGAAACATAGGAAAAAAACTACTGTTTTCACAGAATATCTGTTCAGCTTCTCTACTGCAGCCAAAAACTTTTTGAAATAATATCACATTTACAAAGTGCATTTCAGTTACAAAACTGAAAAGTCTGATGATGTCAACATTAGAGTTGAGCAACTAGTCATATGCATTATGATCATGCATTTTTCATATTATCTTTCAGTATAGAAAACACATTCAACATTTTGTTTTCTCTTCACTATTCAGTATACCATACACACTGTATGGGTTAATTTCCTTTTGAGCATTTCTATGACACTTATTGGCTTATGCAATGAATGTAAAGAAACTTTAACAAGGAGTGCTATGTCGGAGCATTTACTTCAGTTTCTCTACTTCAGTCAGCTCAGTCTCAGAATGGCAGCATGCAGTCATCCAGTAGAAGAAAAGATAAAGGATGTTGAATACCACAAACAAGGAGACTACATTAACACTGTTTCTAAATGTGGACAGGTAAGAAAGGATGGCTGGGGCTGAAGATAACATAGATTTAGTCCTGGGACAAGATGTTGAGCAGGTGCCTTTCTTATCAGAGAGGAGGAGAGAGGCAAAAAATGGCCTGAACAGAGGAGAGCACCGGGTAGAGATCACATACCATGATGTAACTCCAGATCTTCACTCCAAGCCTAAGGACTGCACTAAAGTTGTAATATGCTAAGCATAGTCTTAAAAAGCCTAAAAAATGAGTATTTGTACTTAGTAATACTAAAACGTTCGTACGGAATCTTTCTTTTCTTTTCCTTTTATTGTGGAAGTAGTCACTTGGCTTCCAGTGACCTCATACTGTGGCACCTCAGTGCCATGACATCCAGGACCTGTCTTCTGATATAAAAGAGCTCAAGATGTATCTGCTTTAGGCTTGGGCAGTGGCTAGTTAGCTGCAGTAACTTCCAATAACATCTAATGAGTTTAAGAAAACGGGGAGAGGCACAGCAAAATGCCTGGACCAGTGCCATAGATTTGATATCCTTACTAGTACTATCAGCAACATGCATAGGCTTGGTTTTTCTGAATTTGGACTGAAATGAGAAGAAAAACGCAGGAATCAGTTGAAAAGACCACAATGACCTAAAGACATCTAGCAAGGAGCAAGTCTGGGCATTAGCTGATGTCTTCTGGAAATAGTGTCAGCATCCGCTTTCCCTGGACAAGCAAATATTAGAGGATGGGCAAATGTTATGGTGGACCTCTTCAGGTAGTCAGCTGGCTTCCTCCTGTGATAAAAGGCCTTCAAGACAGCGTGCCACTCCAGCTTCTGTAAGAGGGGAATCAAACAGAGCTACTGTGGGGCAATGATACTAACTCTAAACTTGGCTGGTTTCAAGTTAAAGGAAGGTTTTACAAGTGCCAAAGGTTCAGTGCAGTGTTCATATGCTGCTCATTGTGATTGGATTGTGAAATTGTATAAACAGGTAAGGACCGACTGCGGATTGTTTGAGGGTATTCCTAAGGGAGCTCAAACCATTCAGGCATTTTGTCAGCTGCCCCCTGCAAACAGCTCAAGGTCACTCCCTAACCTGCCTCTGAAGGACCAAGAAAGCATTAAATATAGACTTGATGCACCTTCGTGCTCACTGTCAAACTTAAGCCAGCTTTCTGTCTGTTGGGAGCTCTTCTAAACTCTGCAAAGATGTGCAAAGATATTTGGAACAGGTATGCTTCCCTGGCTTTTGATGCAGGTGCAACAGGAGACATAAAAAAATCCTTCATATGTGTCAATAATCTGTGCTTACATTAGGCAGAAAAAAAAAATTGTCTCTGGGTAAAAATGTGTTTCCTTGTGGTCAAAGAATGGCAAACTATTAAAAGAGAGTGTAAAATAATTTATGCTTTTTTTGGAGAAGTAATGTTTTTAAAGTGGAACCTACAGGACATAGAGTCTAGGACAAATAGCTCTGATTTACACCATGAACAGAATCAGCCTGCAAAGGTGACGATAATATAAAATTGGCATTGCAAGATATGGTCTCATAAATGATTCAGTGTTGTTTACAAGATTTTTTCTTTTTTCCATGCAAGCAAATCCACTGGGAACATTATTGTGTTTTTAGGCTAAAATGATGCAAGTCATGCATCACATGGAATGCATGTCACATTGAGAACTTGATGCTATGTTAGAGGGCCATAAAATGGTCAATAAAATGTGGCAATTGCTAGAAAAATGCCACCCTGGACACAATTCTGTGTTTGCTTTAGGAACTGTAATTCAGCTTGTTTACTGTAGGCAAAGAACGTTAGGACGGGAAAATGACAGCATCAAATCAAACTTATTTGGAAATATTTGTGCTACGATAAAGGAAGGCCCCCCTCAGCAATGAGTCTTGCTCCTCAGCTTAGCCTTTTAAAGGACAGGTAGGGCAGTATTTGGTGTATTGTGCCTTGTGGAATTAAAGCAAACCTAAAGAAAACTGCTCCAGCATCTGTCTTCTTTCAAGCAGATTGTCAGCAAGAGGAAGGGGCAAGAGAAGATGAAGAGTCTTTGCAATGATGTTTTAAAGCCTCCAGATAAACTGTCGCTTTGAGCCTTGACAGCCCAAGGACTTGACATGCCCGTGCACTCCCCGGGGCCGTCCCCTCCAGGCTCAGCAAGCTGAGCACGGCTGCTGAGCTGTGACACCAACGCTTGCCTGACCCGACATAATGGGCAGCTATTTACTGCAAACAAGGTAGATGGAAGAACATAGACTTAAATGATGTTTTGGTGTAAGAAGAAATCCACTAGGGCCCCTAGAAAACAGTCAATCTTCAGGTTTTTTTTTCCTACCACCTTCGGCCACTTTTTCTCAGATTGCTTCTTTCTTTCTCCCAGGAGCAGGCGGCTGTGGCATTGGCACCAACCACCCACCTTAGATCAATAAAGGGGGTTAAATAAGCAGTGGGAGGAAAATAAACAGAAAGAGAAAATGAACTTTGGATAACTTGCACCAACAGTTTGCTCNAAAAGTAAAAACACAAGTCCCTGGAGAGCCTACAAGAACGCTGTCAGCTTCATTCTATCATATAACTGCAATTACACTTGATTTGTGGAGAGCACATGCCAAAAGCAAGAGTGAATCATACACTTGTGGTTCTATTACATGAATCCAACTGCATCTGAGGTCAAATATTTTCCCTATACACTACACTTTAATGACCCTATAAACATGCTAAGAGGGACTTACCCATGATTTCTCCTTCTCTCTATTGTAATCAAGACAGTGAATTCAAGAAAATTCAGCATTTTGTATTTAGCATGCTGGCTGCATCATACTGGCAGCATTCTCCACTGATGCAAAACACTAACAACATTGATCCAATATGCTGGTATAAATCAGCTGAAAAAAATCACCCTACGTACGTAAGGCAAGCAAATGCAAATATTGCGATTAAGCAAAGTTCGGACCTAAATGACGTTTTCATAGCTTCTATATGAACTTAGTGAAAACAGAAGCACAAGACAGCCCACTTAAAAGTTCAGCTTCATTATATGTTACCTAACTCTTCTCTGTTTATGGTACTAAATTTTACTCCTTTGCCCGAATGCCTCTGATTTTTAAAATAAGCTTAATGAAGAGGTGTCAGGAGATCCAAACAAAACTTTTATACTGGAGGTGTACTAATTTCAGAATATTTAACATGAGGCAGTGTCAAAAGTAATACATGGCTGTTATTTTTCCCACATGCACATAATGTGCAGTACATGCGGCTTTTTAAAATATTTATTAGTTCCTTGATGCACACTTCCTTGACACAAAGACGTAGGTGTTTTGAAGCCTTATTAAAATTTTGAGCTAATCTGAGCATAATTTAGATACTTATTGCAAAGTGTGAAAGACCACTGCTTCCTGATAAACTGTTTTAGAAAAGCCTAATTACACAGGCTTTCCAGTAGTGAGTAAATATATAAAGCCAGCTCCTAAACTATTTAAGGGAAGAGAGGTAAGTGTAGGACTGGATTCAGCTGTGTTACGGACAGGAAATGGAAACAGTGACACACTGATGGCTTCATAACATAACCTAGAAATATGTCACAAAGTGCTAACAGTCTGGCAGTTAAAGCACAGCTGCTCCAGCCTTCTTCATCTTCACCCAAACCCTCTGCTTGCACTACATCATCATCAATTTCAGTAGGCCTGGATCACAATACGGTTGTATCTTATGACTACTTTTCAAAGACCTGGAAGTAGTGGCATAGGCTACTATGAACTCTTTTGGCATATGCCTATAGATTTGGTGCATCTCTGTACATGGAAAAGCTCCATGCACAAGCACACTGCGCAACTCCATCAAATGTCTCTGAAAGCCAGCTACAGCTTTATCATTCCAGTAGGATCTGGCTAGGGCATAAATGGATGAATCTAGCTTTGCACAAACACTACCATGCACTTCTATGCACTGTATAAAAGAACACTAAAATACAATTGCAGGTAGTTTTTTAGGCATCTAACAGGCATCAACATCCATTTTCATGCTATTGTGATATAGGTGTTACAAGCATCCAAAAGATTCTCTTGAAGAGCCTGCAAACACAGATTTGGCACTGAGGAATGTTCAGCCAGTTGGAAGCTATAGCATACATGTTTAGGCATGAAGGGGCCTTTACTAGTACAAGACCATATTTTGGAGGAAAAAAAAAAATCCAGTTATCTATCACTGTCGTGAAGAATCACACACATATTTTTTC
This sequence comes from Nothocercus julius, assembly GCA_013398735.1. Classification (NCBI taxonomy): domain Eukaryota; kingdom Metazoa; phylum Chordata; class Aves; order Tinamiformes; family Tinamidae; genus Nothocercus; species Nothocercus julius. The sequence continues at coordinate 22,327 of VZSV01000253.1, read as the reverse complement.
GTTTTCCTTCCTGCATTTATTGTGATAAAGCTGAAGTATACATTGAAAGCCCCTTGAATAAGAGTCATGTTTGTCCACATCTTTTTTGAAGCAATCAGTATACTTCAAGAAGAATAATAAATAACAGTGCATGGATTTTTTTCAATAGATAATGGATGGTAAATTGAATGATGAGCTGTGTCATGCATTAGTGAGCTTTCCTAAAGGTATCACAGTCCCTGCAGATGATTGATTATGGAATACTTCGGGTGAAATCTTGCCTTGAATGAATTCAGTTTTCTTTCCATTTTTTAGCATAAGTATTCAGCATTTCTATTTTTGTTTGTCTTAAGGACGTATCTAATTACCACATGGACAAGAAATGTGTAAGAGAAAAAAAATGTTGTAATGGAGTCCAAGATAGAATACATAACCTCAGCAAGAATTACCATTATTCACATTCAATTTTCTTTTTTTTTTGGATTGAAAATTAAGCCCATTTCACTATGAAGAGATAGTAGATTCCACAGGCACTCTGTAAGAAATCCTGAATCTGTAAGTAGATTCCACTCTGTAAGAAATCCTGAATCCCAACTGTTTCTTACTTTGTTTCTTGCTTTGTTCAGCAGCAAAAAATTGTTCGTTTTACTCAAGCATTTTAGATGTTACATACCAATTTACTACGACAGTAATAAACTAATTAATGGCTTTCCACTGGCCAGATCAACCAGTTGAAGTGGCAGTAGGTTTTGAAGGACAAAGTATTCCTCTATTTCCACAAAAAATGAGTTCTTGATTTAATTTAGCAATTTACATATTGTCTTAGGCAAATTACTTAACTTCTTTGTGTCATATTACATCTGAATATGGATAGAACCACATCCTTATGTGAGGACTTCCTTGTCATCCAGTTGCCTTAAATCAAACAAGGCTAAGTGCATAATAGGCAACACCATGCTTCAGCAAAGTATAAAGTTCACACCTCTCCCTCCAGTAGCAACTCAGTATTCTTCAAGAAGAAACATATCTCTAACTAAATCTGTATTTCCAATCAGCCATGGTCCTAAAAATACAAAGGACATGCATCAAGATGGTGCAACAGCTTGCAGTTTATTACTGGCTTCTAGCTGAGACTAGACACAACAGCAGTTAAATATTTCAGAGTGAAGAAGGGACTGGATGATGGAGCTCCACCTTCCTCCTAGACAAACTGCAACAATAAGTACCAATAAAAAAAATTGAAGAACTACTTATTCATTGAGTGAATTATTAAGTTAATCTTACACTGACTTTATTTGCCCTGCTTTAGTATCTGTACTAGATTATCTACCACTTTATTTAGAAAAGTTTCTACCTTATTTCTAAAAATATTGACAGGAAACCTGTCAGTTTCTGATGTTACAAACTATGCACTGTGATTGGGCATGCCAAGGCAACTGAAGGGGAAAGTCTGAAATGCTTGAAATCAGAGGGAAATTTAGCTCTGAATACAATAGTTGATTTTTGTGTCATTTTTTTTCCCTGGGAATCTATGAAAATACAGATAAACTAATTTTGCATATTGCAAATACAAAAACAAATAAAACAACTTGCCATCTCTATAGTAATTTATTATATTTAGATTCTGGAAAATTAAGGACGTCAGAATTAGTTCTCACTGAAATCACAATAAAGATCATTCACAGTTTTGAGAGAACTTATAGAGCTGCCTCTTTAAACCCCACTCATACACCAAGAATATTATGCATACAAATTGAGTCTGTCATACTCTTAGCCTTATGCTTCTATAAATAAGAATCTTCTCTAAATTAAAAGAATTAAAGATTTTTCTTCTTGCTAGACCCTGGTTAGAATATAAGTATTGAATATGCTGTAAGGTATCTATGACCTTATAGACTGTGGAATAAACAGTAATTTTTTATATCTGTTGTCCAATGTGTTTCTTACTATTTGCTGAAGAGAGTATGCTTTTGTCTTTTCTCTCCTCAGCATGCTTATTGCTCTTTCCTTCTGTGCTTTACTGCTTTATTGCAATGGACATGGACCATTTTTCCACGTTGCTCATAAAACTGACTCTGATATCAAGACTGATCTATTTCCATCTAAAAACAAAACAAAACACTATGTTACACTCTCCTATTCATAGTGGTCATGACTGAGGGAAAAGGAATAATTTTTAATTTTTAAATTTTTAAAAATTGCTAGGTATTTTCTTGGCAATCAGTTAATGAGGTAAAACAACAGAAACATGGTAATAAATATATAGATAAGGATGTAGGAGCAGATTCTAACTGCAGAAACCATCCTAGAAACTGAATGATGTGACTGATAGATGGGACCATTAGAAGACCGCTATTCTGTTTGGAAGGGAATAGCTTTCCCCAGCAGATATGATTTATTCATTAAATGATATCTGTAGCCTTTTAACATCTCACCTGCACAAAAAGTCCATTTTGAAAATCATTTTTATTCCAAGAAGCTCCTCAGGAAAGGCTGACTTATTCCAAAAGCTTATAATGCAAATCAATACACAAGGAAAGTTTTGAGAAAGGCACACAATCCAAATTAGATGGGGCTTTGAAGCATGGAGAAATTAGGATAAGATCTAGAAAAGTGTCTTTTTTTTAGAATTCCAGTCCAGCCTATCTAGGCTCCTGTGAAATCTTTAAACATCCTACTCTATTTAGAAGCCAAGTTCTCCAGACTCTCACATTTTCACCAGTAAAGCTCTTTCCCACCTTCGCTCTTGCACAACTGGGTAAATCCTGGCACCAACCTGCCCATTGCTCAGAGAGAGGAAGCATGATTTCACACAGCAATCACTAGCAAAAGCAAGATGCTAAAACCTTCGTGGCTCTTGCCCTAAATTGCTACAGTCATACACAATGGCAGTGATAGAGGTGGAAAGTGAATTCAGGTCACTTGAACATAAACATAGTTGTTTTCTTTCAAGTTGCCACACCAAATATTTATGGAATAGACTAACCCATAGCGATACATCTTTATGGAAAGAAAAGCCTTGATTTTGCTTTTCTGAATGAAAGATAAGGATAAGATCTGGATAAGATCTTGAGACAATTTTCTCTAAGCCTTGTTACTTTTATCTGCAACTCTTAAACCAGTGAGAGGTAACAGGACCCAGAAGACAATGGTGAAATGTATAAATCTATTTATAAATTAGATTAACACATGAAATTCATCCCAGCTTCAGTGAACATAGTAACCATCGTTGCAAGTACTGATTAAATAGGCTAATACAACTAGTTCAATATTCAGTTTGTGTGATCAGAGATGATCTATATGCTTCCCCTAATGTTGATTCACAAGTGTACTTCCACTTTTGCATCAGGCCTAGAATTTTCTCCTTCCCTTGCAAGGTTTTAACCCTTGCAAGCTCCATTTTTAGCCACCTCTTTTGATAGAAGTTGTGAAACAAGGAGTTGACATCAGCTTTTTTTCAGAAGAACTAATATTAGGATTTCACTGTTTATTTACTGTGCAAACTCCATAGATTAGGTCTTTCAGGAAGCCAACTAATGTCTGTATTAAACCATATCACGCACCTATAATTCTATATCAAAGCTAGTTTTTTGTTATCACACTCTTGCTGCCTCTGTATCCACATGTGTAGAGGGCACTTCCTTTGTGCTGGAAACTACAATGTCCTCTACAAAAAGTTGGGGGCAGCACAATAAATGTGGGAATTATTTTACCAGCATTCTCACAGAGAGGCACTCTGAATTTGGGAGTCATGCACAGTGCTGTACTCTGCAGAGCTGGAAATCAGCCACTGAGTGAAACAAAACAAAACAAAACAAAAAAAACCTGTAGGAATCCAAATGTACAGACCTCCTTATCACCTCATTTGGACAATAAAACTTCAAGATTAAATTTGAAGATCCTCCAAATCTAGGCTAAAATCTAGGGAAGAGCCCAGAGAAGCTGTAATCAAATGTGCTCTTTGAGTTGACACAAATATCTGTAACAACTGACAGATTGCCAAAGCCTGGAAAGAAATGGAAGGAAAAAGTCAAACTGGGCATAAGAGTGTCCTGAATAAAAGGACGAGGATAGGGTGTCATATCCTAAGGCAATATCTCTTTCTCATTTTGTACTAATAACCAGCAATGACAGTTGTGTGCCTTGTACTCTGTGTGCAGTTCCTTAAAACTTCACCGTATAGTCTTACTGGCTGTATTCCTGCTACTGGCACAAAAACAGAATTTATGTTAATGCTTGGTTAAAAAAAGAAAGAAAAAAAAAAAAGTGTAGTGATCAGTATCCATCATCTTTCCAACTGCCTTGTCACTACATCAATTAATACAATTGAGCAAAAAATGTCACAAACCCGGCGGAAAAACCTTTACACAGCCTTTCAGAGGGAAGTTTACTTCCAGCTTTTTTCCCTTGCATTAGCTCCTGTCATCCACAAAACAACAGAACCCAGTGGTGTCAATTATATTTGATTGACTGAGTAAAGCACCCACACAAATAAGCGAAAACAATGGACACAAAAATCTATATATGACTCCCCTTGTCAGTGAGAATGCCTGTCTTCCCCATTTTCATGCTGCACGGTGTCCTGCTGCTACAGGCTTAAATGTTTCCTTCAGCCCCCAAACTATCACCAATTAAGTTAGCAGGGTCTTCAAAGGTGTCAGATGACTCCCTGGGCAATTGGCTGTTTCTGCTGTTCAATAAATGAGGTCTAATTTATCAGTTTAACTTCACTTTTAAAAATCTAATGTCTCCGGGTACTGTGCGCCATTTGCCCAGAGTGTGAAGGGATGCCTGCCACGTCGCATTTTGAAAGTTATGTGAGTTCTTGTTAGCAATCATACGTTTTTGTCTGTCATACCTTTTCTCCCCTTTTGAAAGGTGCATTTGAATAAAATATACTAAAGCATTATGGACCTGTGTATCATAGTACCTTAACAAAGCCTTCCTAGGAAAAACAAGTAAAAAGAATCAAACAAATCTCAGTGCTGGATTTGATGTGAAAAGGTTTAAGGACCCCTTCGAGCACTTTAGTTCTTTCATGCCATCCTTTTGCTTAGTCCCTGAATTGAAACATGATGGAAACTGAATTACATTATTTATTTATTTATTTATCTATTTATTTAAGCAGGAGTTCTAGGAAGTCAGATTGGGAAAGTGGATACAATGACAGAGGACTCAAAGGAATAAGGTGCAGAATAGGGTTATAACATTTATTAAACACTTCATCATGCTAAAGATATCAGGAAGACCCAAATGACCAGAAGGTAGGGTATCAGTTTAGAAGATCTTCGTGAAAATACGTAAAGAGGAAAATTGCCCACACAATATATCCCTACTTAAAGAGTTATTCTGCTATATAAGACAATCCAATTTGTGTGCACTTTGGAAAGTAAGTGGATGAAATGGAGAAATATGGAAAGGTGGTGTTGGAGAAAATAACACTTAATGAATGCATAGAAACTGATGTTATGAAAAAACAGTACTTATCATAGAATCATAGAGCGCTTAAGGTCGGAAGGGACCTCTAGAGATCATCTAGTCCAATCCCCCTGCACACGCAGGGTCACCTACAGCAGGTGGCTCAGGACTGCGTCCAAGCGGGTTGGGAAGATCTCCAGAGAAGGAGACTCCACAGCCTCTCTGGGCAGCCTGTGCCAGGGCTCTGGCACCCTCACTGGCAAGAAATTTTTCCTAAAGTTCCTGTGGAACTTTTGGTGCTTCAGTTTGTGGTCGTTTCCTCTAGTCCTATCAGCAGCC
>VZSV01000252.1:905037-914435 GCA_013398735.1 Nothocercus julius | reverse complement strand
TTTCAAAGCAGATAATTAGAGCTAATGTGTCGTGGGAGCTAAGCACGGCTTTACTCAAAGAAGAAGAATTTCTGGGTAAGCAACACACAAATCTGGTTTTCTATGCTGCCAGTACGGTCGTGCCCACGGCACGGTATAAACAGAAAAACTGGGAATTTTAATTAAAACTCTGCTACATCTTTTTTTCTTCTCCCCATCTTTTTATCCTTTCGACCAAGGAATACATACGGGTAAAGACAGCACAAAACTTACTAAGAGGAGAAATCTCTGCTTGAGGTGCTTGTTGGGTGGAATAGAGCCGTACTGGGGGCCCTCGTTACACACAGCTCCCGCGGGGTCCAAGAAAGGCACGTGGCCATCCTTGCCGGTGCACAGGTAGACTTTTCCAACCTGTGCCTTGGAAGCAACGTGTAGGTTTTGTTTGGGCTGCCAGAGCGCACGGTCATACAGGATTTGACGTGAGGAGCTTGGGAGAAGAAGGGTCAGCTGAAATTCTCCCAAGGGTATCAGAGCAGGGACAAGACAAAGCAGCAGGAAAACTATCCCCAGAGCCAAATGCATCAAGGAGAAACGGATCTCTTTTTTGATGGGTTTTCATTTGCACGTACAGATGACAGAATACTCTGCCAAAAGCACATTCCTGTCTTGTCTGCTGCTCATGCTAATGCAGACCTGCAACAGCCTTAAAATGCTACAGGCTGCTGCAAAAGGAGCAAAAGCAGATTGGGCTTTTGCCATTCTCTGTCTGTCACAGAAGCCAAGTGATGAAGACAGAAGCGTTAGACACAGGCCGCACAGGAAAGAAACAAATCCTACCTTTGGAAAAGCTCCCCTGTAATCCCTTTCTGCCACGGACATTTTGGTTTTGGTGGGATCCATCAGAAACACTTTCTGCTTTTTACAAAGCTGAAACTCGGTGTTTAGGGAGTAGACGACAGGGACTGGGCGGTTTGTCTGCTGGAAGGCAATGGGGATCAAAAATCTAAAATGGGCACAAGAGGGGACAAAGGAGAGACTGCGTCACGGCTGCTCCAAGGTTACCCGCTGGTGACCCATCCACTCACTTGCCCTTGCCTCCCTCCTGCTCTATTCCTTGCAGACCAGCAGCCCACCCTGCAGCACTGGGCTACAAGTCGGCCAAGCCGACCGCCCGCCCTCAGCCTGTCCCCTTCTCCAGGAAGGGCGCAGGGCCCCGCGCAGCTGCCCCCAGCCAGCAGGTGACGACGGGTCTGTTTGCCTCGGTGGCTGGGGACTCTCTTTTAGTGCCTTCACGAGGGACGCTCTCGCTCACAGGGGGATGCCTGGGCCACAGGGCAGGCTCCCCCCTTCCCTCTTTGCGCCTGCCGGGGCGACGCCGGCAGCCCAAGCCGGCGCACACCGTCATGCCCGGGGCCGAGCGCAGCGTCACCGGTCAGGGTGCACCATTCTGGCCTGGGGAGCGTGAGAGCTGGTCCAGCACGCCTGCGATGGGAGAAGTGCGTGGGAAGGGCAGGAAACAAGGCCCCATGGGGCACGACTTCCCTGGGTGGAGATGGTGAAGCGAAGCACCTGGAAGGGGAAAGGGGATAGAGTGAGAGACAATGAGCTAAGGCACAGGACACGTAGCAATGCCCCCAGAGCGCAGGGACACTGCAGGCGGCACAGAGCAACCAGCACCATTGCATCCTCCTCCGCCAGCACAGGCAGGACACAACTGCCCCTTGGGAACTGGCTGCACTAAGGGCTCACAGCAATCTTAGGGAGGACCCAGAAATGCTCAGAGCAGCTGCAACACAGACACAGGAATATGCAGAGGGATAGAGGCTGTGTTTGCACCTTGGCCTTCAGGGGAGATCCCTCCTCAGGGTTCTTTGCTAAGAGATGGCCTGTCATGATGAGCTCCAGCCATATGGCCCATCCTGCGCCGATGCACCCACCAGGGCAGTGCTGCAGGATGCGTCCCATGATGTCCCTCTCCACGCAGGCCAGGAGCTGCTCCCGGGGGCACAGAATGTGATGCAGCTGCAGGCCAGCAGGAGCATCGTGCGCATCCCCACTCTATTCCGCTGCTGATGTTCCTGGGCAGTGCAACAAGGACATCAGAGGAGCCTGGAGTGCTCTGTTGGGAGAGATCCCCACTCCCCAGGAAATAGGGAAGGGCTCTGAGGAAAACAAGGGCAAAAGAGGAAGCTTGCCTCTCTCTCAGATGCCTCCAAATAATTTGTTCTTAAGAAATATTTCTTTATTTCCCCATGGACATAGGAGACATGATGACACGCTGCCAGGGACACCCCAAGAGCTTTATACAGGAAGGCCTGCAAGACAAGAGGCCAGCCCAGACCCGGCCATGCTCAACCCAGCGGGACAGAGCGGTGCTGCGATGCACCAGCCCGCGTGCGGCACAGCTGAGCTGGCCGCGGCGCCCGGCCGTTCGGCCAGCCCTGCTGCCCACTGGCGCGGAGAGGAAAACCCGCCTGATCGTCTCCAGCAACGCCCTCAGGAACCGGGGGAAAATTACGTTGAATCACGCTCCCCCTGGACCCCTGGGCCAGGGCTGCTCAGTAAGTGCCTGGTACTCCTGGTCTCTCCCTCCCTCCAAACAGGCAGACTGAGGGCCTCGTGGTGCACACGGATCCTGCAGCCATCACTTGGGTTCAGCGAATCCCACCTTTGTGCCGGGGTGGGCTTTCCGCAAGAGGCAGTCCCAAAGCCCACCCGCTTTTGCCTTCCCTTCCCTCTTTCGTACGGAGGAGTTTATAGTCATCTGAGCGGGGGGAGATTCCTGTGGGGCGACTTCAAGGCACCCTAGTGCTAGCCTGTCCATAACAGTTCCCTAGATACACTGCAAAAGGCCCCTGTCCCCACAGAGCAGGTCACAACGTGGAACACAGGACGTGGCAGAACAGGGAACAACCCCCTGCGAGCCTCAGCTGTTTGCAGAGCAAAAGCCTCAGGGCCTTTTCAGGGAGTCTTGCCTGGGTTTCCCATTTTCTAAACAAAACTGGCATTTTCCTTCTTGGCTTTCCTCTGCCCCTGCTGAAGTTGCCACCCCGTTTTCCCCTGACACTTGCTGCTCTCTCAGCAGGGCATTACCTTAGGCAGAAGGTGCTTGGCAGAGTCCAGGCAGCTTCTCCCCATGAAGTCGGAGCAAGGGGACACTCCGTGCTGCTCCGGGGCCGGAGGAGGCCTGTGACGCTTGGTGTCTGTGCCAGCCAAGGAAGCAGCCGAGTGCCCGAGTGACTCCCTCTCTCTGGGCACAACCGTGTGACAGGAGTGACCATTACAACAGCACAGAGCGCTGCAGAAAGGCCATGGGTAAGCACAGCTTGTGTCCCTGCCCGGTCACAGAGCGTCGAGTGCTCTCCCTGCTGCATCGCCGTTTGCAACTGCTCCCTCAGACCTGCCCTAGCCCTTCGCCCTCCCACGGGGCCAACACTCACCGCTGCAGGCAGCCCGCGAAGTCCAGCCGCCCACCTCGCGGCAGCAAGGCCGGCGCAGAGCCCCTTACCCTCTCTTTGGTACAGGCGAGACCATCCCCACCTGCAGCTCCAGTCTGGGCTCCCACAGGACAAGGCAGACACTGAAAAGGTGGGCCGAGCCCAGCCAAGGGCTGCTGCTGCCGGGCTCTGGTGGCCGGAGCGCGTGTCATGTGAGGAGGGGCCTCGGGAGCCGCCTTTGGGCAGCCTGGAGGGGGCTGGGGCGGCCACGCTGCCGCCAGCAGCCGCTAGACAGAGGGTGCAGAGGACATGGCGGGTGGCTGGGCTCCGAAACGCCTGGTGCTGGGGCGGAGAGGATGTGCGACCTCCATTCATGGAGATACCCAAATACGCTCCCCCCCCGGCAAGACAGGGCCTGCACAGTTCTGCTCGGAGAGGCCCTGCTTTCTGCCGCAGGCTGGACCCTGCGCCGTAAGGCCCCATCTCCCCTCAGCTATCCTAAGCACGTAACGCCCAGAGCGGGGCAGGTTTGGAGCCAAAGTAGAACCACCAGAGCTATGAGGCCCAGCTGCTCGTTAGCCAGCATCACCCTGTGGTGCTGAGGATGAGCCCGAGGCAGGGGCACAGCTCTGCACAGTTTGCTCCGTGCCACATCTCCCTTAAAATAAAATTTAAGCTCACCTTTACTGGAGACAGGAGGAAAAAAAAATCAGCAGAAGACAGACCCTGCAAAGCTGGAGGTTTAGGGTCTGGGCATGTAGTCACTCGTGCAAACAGTCTATTTATTTAGCTCTAAAATCTGTGCTGGCATGGCCTAAATGCATCATTCATAAGCCTTTACTTAAGGCTGTCTGCAAATTTCTCCTCCATTTCTACAGCCAGCCAAGAACATCAACATCTTTGCAAACGCAGTAGCACCGATTCACTCATGTGTAGGGGAATAAAATTGGTGTCGGGGGCTGTGCAGCCTCAGCACATCCTGGATTTATTAGCTGCATTTCCTTCGTGCGGGGGCACTTTTGACAGAACAGGGTATCGCTGGGCTGGTTGCTGAACAGGCACAAGACACAGAGACGGTCCCTGCGCCACAGTGACCGCAGGCTCCGTACTCGGGAGGAGACAAGCTGCAGACGCGCGCAGCAGCTCCCACGCAAGCAGCCACGCCGAGACGGCGGAGCATCCCGTTATTTCGCATGTAAGACCCCAATACGTGTATGCACGAGCACTTCAACCGCTCACCCATCAGCGCGCAACTGCCCGATGTCCGAGTGCCCAAACACCTCATGCACAAGCCCACCGCTAATTTATACACGAGCACCCAGTCATTTTACGCATGCCCAATCAGGTCATGCCCGAGCACCTGTGAGCAGCTCACACACGAGTGCCGTGTTGGATATAAACTGCCAGCTTCAGGTAACATGTCCTTAGACTTTAATTATGATTACATGTCAAAACTTCCAATGAATTGATACCAGCTGCACATTTCCTTCTACCGCTTACTGGATACACTTAACTACTGACTTCATTCATAATCACTTTGTTTTTACCTAATGTAAAAAACAGCTATATCCATGTCTCCTTGCTTAAGCTTAGGGAAGCAATACACGTGTAACACAGAGTGAGCACAGGCGCACATTTACAGCCTACCAGCTGCTCCACAAGAACCATCCCCAGGAAAAAAAAAAAAAAAAAAAAGTCATTGCAAAACAGATTTTTCTTCTTTCAGAGAGGACAATGAACAACCTTGAGTCTCTTCCTGGTTACCAGACGGATGGAGATCTCCCAAACCCGCCTGGCTGCCACCCTGTGCCACGTACTCTAGGCGTCCCTGCTGGAGCAGGGAGGTTGGACTGCATGACCTCTAGCGGTCCCTTCCAGCCTCAACCATCCTGTGATTGTGTGACGTGCACGTGGGCAGCCATCACGCAGCAGCCCTAGAGCTTGCAATGGGACCCAGCCTTGCTTTGACAGAGGCTCTTCGAACAGAGACCAAGAGACAGAGCTCGAGGCAGCTGCCCCTCTCAGCTGCCACTTCGCACGTATCCCAAGTATTTGCAGGGTCCTGGTGCATATGACACAGGATTTGCAGGAAACCTCAGCCCTTCTTAGGCAGCAGGTAAGGGCTAAATGGCATATCCTCAAAACCTGAAGTGACCCTAAAAAATTACCAAAAACATTTAATAATTGATTTTCAGGCATGTTGTCTGCTACTGAGAGCCTATTTTTTTTCAGGACTTGGTTAAGTCAATTACTAGTGTAGTCAGACTTCACTAGACTGCAGACTTCTTTTCCCCTTATAAAATTAGCCTCAGTTACAGAGAAAAGTGATGTTTTCCAAGGTTATCCAGGTACAAATGCGCTTTCCACAAACCAGCGCTACGTCTGCAAACGTGCAGGGGGCCGTTAATGACAATCCTAAGCAAAGCAACCGATTTCATGAGCTCATCTTTGCCCACAAAATGTCCTGAAAGCACCACCAACGGTATCCCAGTTTGAGAATTCCTCTCCACTTATGGCACCTGCAAATGAGAAGTTTCTTGCAACAGGAAGCCAGCAAAGTGCCAAATAAGTGACATCTGCTGCACACCTGGCTCTAGAGGCAAAAGAGCTTTGCCTTAGCTACCGTTGAAAGCCCAGTTGCCTTTTCCGGCTCCAAACGTGGATCAGTCCCTCCTTTGCCCAGGATTAACTGTCCAGTGGGAATCATTATCGAGCCATCTTTGTACTCGTGGTTATGCTGAAGCAACAGCTGATGGCAGAGGTAGGAGTGGATCTTTTCAGGTTGGTAGCAAACACATCAAAATTATTTAAAAACATCTAGGAAAGCGGTATCAACACAGGGAAGGAGCTTCAAAAAAATAAGAATTTTACTGGACCATATGCAGTGATATCTTTGGCAAACTTTGTACTCCTGGAGCTTTACACATTATCAGGCATCCACTGTGGGCTGACAGCCAATAAATATCGCATCCTCAAGATGGTCTCTCTCTAGTTATCGTTCAGGTCCCCAAGACAGGACCTTATTTGCCCATCTACAAAATAAGCTTGTCTGGGGAGGGCACATTACGGCACATTAGAGTTACTGTATTCTCAACATGTTTTCTGGCTCAGACTTACCTAAAACCATAGATTTCCAAGAAGATGGAGAAGACAACCCAGCATTATGATTATTCTGTTCATTCTCCTTCTTCTATTAATATTCATCATTCTTCTCGCTACAATTTTAATCCCAATACTCTCCACTGGCTTCCTTTCCTAAAGAAGAATATACCCTAAGCTCCTAGAAAGCCTGGTATCATTTTCCCTTGGGAGAAGATGAGTGACATTTGTGCAGAGATTAAATGTCTGTGTTTCACAAATCTTTGGATCTGCCTAACTAACAAGTAAGGACAACTAGATACTTCAGCCAGATGACAGCAAAGTGGGTAGTTTTGCCATTGCTGTTTCTTAGGCAAAGAAACTGACTCAAAAAAGAAAACCAAGTGTGATGACTTTTTTCGTTGCATCCAAAATACTTAGAGAAAGATCATAAAAATCTAAGGTGTGGTGTTTTTACCTCCAGAAATCCGATTATATAAATACTGTCATGACTTGAACATACGTAGAATTTCAGAGCAATGGTCACCAAGGGTTTGTTGTATAAACCTGGACACAATTCCACCAAGTATTAGAAGCGTAATTGAAACAGCTCCTTCACCTCCACTCATTCCTCCATCTTCTATACAAACAGTCTAGTCTCTCCAGGGACATTTTTGGTTTTTGGTTTTTATTTTTCTGCACAGTAATACAAGCTTTGGGAGAGAAGGAAGAAAGCTGTGTTCAGAGCAAAACTCTGCACCCAAAGGACAACTCTACGCTTCATTCAATAATCAGTGTTAAGACTGCCTCCATGAAATATTTCTGCTCTAACTGCAAAGTACTGCTTCAAGAACCCTTCTTTTTGAACAACTATGTTCACATCATCTTATAAAAGTTTGCAAGGAAAATCATCACCAGTAGCTTGGAGGACAAAGTCAAGCAGGATTTAAACTATTGGGCATCACAAGACAACTCTGTGTTTTCCAGAAATGTCTCATTCAACCCTTACTCACTTACTGGTTTTGCCTATTAGTAACGAAAATAGCATGACACTAGCATTAATTAATAAGATGACTCCTGGCTAACACTAATTCCAATCTGATTAAGACTGTGAGATTACTAGAAAACATCCCTCTTTATTGCTCTAGTGAGCAGAAGTGCAGCACAGCTTGGGCCTAACCTTTTGTACACCTCAAAACCAAACAGCTCAGTCAATAAAACAAGTTACAGTTTACAGCGTAAGAAAGCACAGCATAAATAAAGCTGCATAAAATGCATAAAATAAAGCCTGCGGACAGAGAGAGCACTCTCAGATTTCCCCCCCGATATCGCTTTCATCAACAAAGTATTCAGATGTGCATTTCTGGGTGACTTCCATGCTAAGCTTCGTTTTTTTGAGAAGCTATGGATTCCAATACTGAGGTGTGATTCACCTTCCTTACCTTTTCAGTTAGGATCAGCGTTCAGTTAGGATGCACTGCGATTCTCGCACTCCGTCTTCTTTCTGTGGGGATGCTCGTCACGGACCAACACAGGACCCAACGCGGAGTCCACGCGAACTTTCTGACTGCTTCAGGAAAGGAACTCTATGCAATCAGTCCGAAGTTTAAGGCTAAATGGTTAGATTACACCAAAATTTGATTTGAAACGAGGAACTGTAAATATTATCCTGCAACTATCTAGCCTGCATAACAGGCTCCCAGCAGGTGTTCTGCACGAGAGTGACGCTCTGAACACAACATTGCCAACTGGAAAGACAGGCGCAGACAGAAGCACAAGTTGCAGGAACTGACCCACATGGTATTTTTGCAGCCTTTCCCATTGGTAAATCCATGTTTGGAGGTAATCCCATGTTTTACAGGTTTCAACTGTAATGAAGGTCCAGTGTGTGCTTACTGCTTATCCCAGTGTTTCAATTCCACACACAGCTGAGAATCCCTCCAGGATATGGCAGCTGATGAAGGTAAAAACAAGCAAAACTCATGTATACTTTCTGACACCACCGGGCAGTCTATGATACAGAAAACTGTCCCTCGAGCCTTGCCTAACCCTTATGTCCCCTGAGCCATCTAAGCATCTAAGCCTGGGCACACCCTCTGCCCTTCACACTCAGAACACCACTACATGCTTTCAGGTAGAGGTAAAGGGTGAATTTCTTCCCCGCTAAATGCCCAAGAGGCCTTTCAAAACACGGAGGCAGGCCACAGGCGACTTCTGGTGTCCTCTGAAGGTTAAGTTTGGTGTTTACATTCCTTAGAAGATGATTATATCCGCCCTCCCTAAGCAGAAAGTAAATCAAGTGCTAAAAACTGAAAGAAAGCTCTTTTATCCTCTCATCCCACTTAATTATCGCTGCTCCTTCAATAACACACGATCGACTTAATAGCCACCGCTCAGTTCAGGCGCCTCCGGACTCGCAACGAAGAGTCAGTACACGTTTATACAAAAAGATTTATTAAAAAACCAGTAAGACACTACTACATCATGACACTGTCACACTGGGCTTTTAAACACAAGACTTGCGCTACAATACTGAGAAAGGGTCATAAAACAAATCGATTCTTAAGCATAGCAATTAAGAAATAAGACTGTGAAAGCAATTTTGTCTTAATGAAAACTCAATTTAACTTCAGAGGGACCCAACGTCTTACTTCCAATTCATGGACTTGATAGAAAAATTAGTTTGAACTGCTATTAGCAGGTAGCACATGCTACCTCAAATGCATCTTCAAATGAGAAAATACTGCTTCTCCACCTAGGAAAAAAGAAAGGAGAGAGGAAAAAGTCATTCGGTGGAAATGCGAAGCAGGCCAAATACTTGTTCATTAACAAAAAACTACTTTAGATACCCCTAGGTCCCACTCTATGTAAATATGGTATATCGACATTAATCATGTAAATATA
>VZSV01000252.1:897537-902537 GCA_013398735.1 Nothocercus julius | reverse complement strand
AACTGGCAATCCTGGTGCTCTCTATGAAAAACACCTAGGTCACACTTTTTCAATGCTCTCCTTACAAGGGCTGCTTAAATCTCACTGAAAATCCTCTGAGTCCAAAAGCCAGATTGCTAGCACCTTGATCAAAGCTTCAGAAGTTGCAAAGTTCAGATGTTGCTGACATCGCAGCGATAATGCTTACAGATATTTGCAGACTGTTGTCCCCAAACACGTGCACATGGGAATTTAAGTTGCTCTATTATCGGTGTTAGGTTCCCCTATATGAGAAAAACAAACAAACAAACAAAAAAACCACCTACTTTACTAAGGCCAACATTATGATATTTCTTCTCCATTATTTTCTTCACTGGTTCCTCCTCCTTGAAAGTAATGAAGCAGAATCCACGCCTTTTGTTAGTTTTGTTGTCCATGGGCAGCTCTATAGATTCAACCTGGCAGAAGACAGTTATTTTATATATTTATTATCTTGCCATTCACGCTGTTTTGACATGTTATTTTAGCAACTAAAACCACTTAAATGAACTTACTGAAAGCTGAATATAATAATGGGCTTGTTTCATAGGGCTTCACACTCAACATCACTATAAGCCATGTGCTTATTGTGCAAGAAATCTTTTTCCTCAAAATCATCTCATCATTTTCTTACAAAACATGGATCATAAACCACAGTTGAACTGTGCTAGACAAATATTCTCAGTTTGTCTTTCAATTTTGATTTGATTAACTGGGCTAATTAGATACTTCAAACCTCCAGCAGACCTAAATTTTTCAAGATCATATTAAGATGATTTAACTTTGAGGGCATTCAGAGTTCTGTTCTGTTTATGCATAATGGTGCTACAGTTCTGCGTTAGGAGCAATTTTTGCCATTGAAAGTCTGGACTCCAAAAACATTAGAGGAAAGATTTACTTATATATAGTTCCCAGGCGTTCTGTTTTATTGAATGATAATGTTAAAGTCTATAGGGAAAAGCCCCAGTCAAGCCCATTAGGCATCCAATGACTCAGTTCTAGCATATACCAATTCCTTCTTCCACTAGCCCACTTTGCATTACCAGCACATGCAAATCAAAACTTCAAGTCTGCTCACAAACACTTTCTAAAAATACTTACTAATGTAGAGCTATACTGGCCATTAAGCTTACGGTAGCTTTGGGATAGGCTGGTTATGAGGGCTTTCTTATTACAAAGCGGATGAAGAAGGCCCAAGTTCTACACATCAAAGTAGATATTTCCATTTTGTCACATACCTCGCCAAAACCTCCAAAATATTCCCTTATTTTCTCTTCAGGGGTATCTGGAGATAAGCCTCCGACAAAAATCTTCTTAACTGGTTCCTTAGTTTTCATTGCTTTAGCTCTTTTAGGATCAATGACTTTCCCATTCAGCTTATGTTCCTTCTGGTCCATGACCTGTGTAAAGTTTCAAAGCAAATATCATTATCTTAAGACAAATATTTCACTGGCCAGTTACCTTAAACTGACAGCATTAACAAAACCACGCATAATCTCAATACTTTTATTAAACTCTTCATTTGTTCCACGACACCAAACAGCCCTATCATTTTGATCATTACTCTCTGACTACATCGGCAGTCCTACCAAAATCTTTCAAGAGCATCAATCATGCAAGGAAAATACGGACGTAACATTTCTAACATTGTCCAACCCCTTCCTCAAACCTCCAAAAACCCAAAGGAGGGCTTTATACCTGCCTTACGTATCACCAAGAATCACTGAAGGCATAGCTTTCTAGCATCTTTTATCAGCAGCATTTCAGAAGGGCTAACAGCTCTTTTTTTTGCTTGGATAAAGCCCTAAATCTATCAAATGTTGACTTTGTGAATCCCATTTCCAGAATAGTTGGCAGCTAATGTATCTATACACAGGATTACTTGAGAACACAAGTCCCAGCGTGTTATTACACACTCCTTTGCAAGTTTTCAAGGCCACCCTTTGGGAACTGGTGATGGTCTTGGCTACTACGTCCTGAGTAAGGTGGCTGAAGAGATGGAACATTCTTCCAGTAAACATCATCATAAATTTGCTGCTTGGCAAAACCACCTTTAACAACTATGCCTACAATCACCTGCTTACAATATCTGCTGTCTAGTATTTAGCACACTGATTATTTACAGCAACACTACCTTATCTACGCTCTCCGATTCTTTAAAGAGGACAAAGCCGAAGCCTCTTGAGCGCCCAGTGATGGGGTCTAGCTTCAGAGTGCAGTCTACGACTTCACCAAATTTAGAGAAATAGTCCTTCAGGTCTTTCTTTGTAGTGTCCCAGCTAAGGCCGCCGATAAACATCTTCCTGTTAAGACAAGATAGTCAATCTGTTAGTGCGTCCTACCCTAAAAGCGCGAGCTGTTGAGCGTTACGAGCTCACTTATGTAATCTGAGGAACAGCAAAGTTTTATCATTGACACTCCATGTGCACATAGCGAGGCCCGCACTTTCCCAGAAGTTACTTACGTGATCCTGGCCAGATTAGATAAGGACTTACATGCCTACAGAAGTGTTGCACCATCTTCTACCACAGTTATCTGTTTTGCTAGCCCAAGAAACCACAAACAGGAGTATCAAGAGATGTATTATTTCCTTGCATCCTCACCACTACAGATCCCTAGCTGTCATTCTACTCAGTTACCTGCAGAGTCCCCGTGCAGCTGTTTTTAAGCAGACCCTGGCAGAAGAGATTTATAAGGCAGTGCAGTTATACACGAGCATTTATATACCAGCCTGAATTGGACGTTAGTGCTAGCAAATTGGAACAGAAATAACTCCCATAACAGCTTTAAAATAATTACAGTACAGGATGCTCAAAACTCATTTTCCTCCCCAAAACTGACCTAACCCAGTACAAACACTGCAAAAAAAACCTTCCAAATTGATCATGTGCAGGATCAGTGTTGTTGAGGAAGTCAGTACAGCAAGCATCTGTAACCACAACTTTAAGTTATAAGAGCAACTTGCAAGTTTGAAATGAAATCATGATGACCCCATAGCATTAGCAAGGCTGGGCCTCCAAAGCAAACACTTCATGGTTTGCATCAACTTGAAATCGTGCAAAGGAGCACGTGAAGGGAATGATCCTTGTTATCCAACCACCAGGTCAGGCACCCATTCCGAAGAAGATTCATTTTGACATGATCTCTTCTAATACTAAGAAGGAAGGTTTTACAACTAGCTCAAATCAAAAAAGCAAGACCGATTAAGATCTTTAAGACTGTTTCCTATAAATCCTTGTCCACTCGAACTGTTCCAAATTATTCCACAGTTTAGGAAAATCTGAGAAACTTTTCTCACAAGGTTCAAACTCTTTCACTTTCTACTTACATATTCCTGTCCTAATTGTGTTGTGCTTCCACATACCAAATTTTCTCAACTCAAAGCTGCACATATGCACTAATTCCAGGCTTTATTTAGTTAGTTGTGACCTTAAGAGAAAAAGAACATGTGGCTTCTGAAATATCTCTCCTCTGTACAGGTGAGGGGAGCGCAAAAAAATCAGCAATTTCCATAATAAGTTCTAAGTAAATACAGATAAAAACAAAACAAAACAAAACAAAACAATAGAAAAGGCACCAAATCCTCATTCCTTTATTTATCTTTCCCATTAGCTCCAGCTCTTCACTCAACACAGCACCAAAAGTCACTTTTTGCATGACATCTTATTGTTTTCAAGTCCAACATAGACAAAAATAGTTCATACTGGTCACAGCAGCCTCATGCTAGTAGGGCTAGTAATTCAAATGATGCTTTATATCCATCGATTTACCAGTAGTACTCAATCCAATTTTGTTTTGTCTAAAAAGAGGAAAAGAAAACATACAGAAGCTGTCGTACCCTACGTACGACACGTGGGGGATACGGATACTCCAGCAGTTACTGCAGAAAGTGCACTTGCTATGTGATAGATCTAACTGCTTTATAGTTATCAGTAAAAAAATGAACCTATTTTGTATCACTACAAGCATGACAGACTCCAAAAACATGCTTGAAATGGACAGACCCCCAAAATGCATTTGAAATGGGCAGTTGTCTGAAAAATTTTTCTACCAGTGCACGATAGTGAGAGAAAGAAAAAAAAAAAAGAAAAAACCTACTGCTACTTAGAGGCCAGATCAAGTCAAAGAACTTATGTGCAACATCCATGTGCTCTCTTACACTTGTAAAATCCCCATCACAGTTTGGCTGGCGTGTCACATGCACGTACACTTAGCCGTAACCTTTGGCCAGGCGCATCCCGGCAAAGCTTTCCAACTTGGGACTTAACTAAGCAGAGCATGCACACTACTGCAATTAATAGCTTCAGCCTTCCTCCTCCAAGCCGATCGGGAAGTTTCCTGGTTGTTGCCAGCACAGAGTCCTGAAGCCCAGAGCCTGTGCCGAGGAAGACTGGAGGTTAGGAGAACTTGCTCCCTTCATCAAGACACTGCCTCCAGTTCCTCCTGCAAAGGAAATGCGACAGCACTGGCATTCAACAACTATTTAGCACTTGCTGTTTTATCTCTGCTAGAAAGAGGGCTATTCCAACGCTTCACTTCCTAAACAGCATTGCCAAAAAAATGTGCTAAGGCAAAACACTCCCTATCATCAACTGAAACGCTAAACTAAGCCACAAGTCAGTGTCTGGTACTATGTAATCAGTGTCCAATACCCCTGCACCACTCAATAACAAGTTATTTGAAGTTTTCACAAACAGTAGCAAAACACTTTTTGAACAAACAGGTTAGTCATCATAAACTGTCCCGATGGTCACGCTGACAGGACCCCGGACCACAAAACTCTCTGCCCTGGACAGCATCTTCCTGCGGTCCGGAAAGTGCAGCTCTCGGGACCTCCGGCACGACGAGACCTGGGCGCAACCGCAGCGCTGAGAAAGCGACTCCTAACCGGCCTGCCCGGAGCGCGTTAGCTCCGCACGCCACTTAAACGCTCAACCCCCCTCTACGGCACAGACTACGGAATATAATATGTTAATAAAATA
>VZSV01000252.1:865800-890898 GCA_013398735.1 Nothocercus julius | reverse complement strand
TATTATTTAGTTTTATTTTCCCGGCCGGTCTCACCGTGTGCCCTGGCTGCGCCCATTTTTTTCGATCTCTCTCCCTCCACGTGGGCCGGCACGGAGGTTGCGCCGGGCTGCGGGACACGCTGCTCCTCTGCTCTTTTCCTTCCTGCGCCTTCTCGGGGGAAAATATCTTCTTGGCGGGGCGGATTTAAGAAATAACAAGCCCACTGTTTGCCGGGGGGAGGATTCCATTTGAAGGAAGGCGAGCCCGTAGCTGCCTTTGGACTTGCTTTCTTCCAAAAAAAAAAAGGGGGTTGCTCTAAGTTTTGAGGGGACTGCCCCTTCACCCTCCTTCTTTGCCCAGGCACCTAAAAGGCCCCTTGCCTCCCCAAGGTAAGTGTAACCCCCCTGAGAAGCTGAAATCTGTGCTCAAGAGAGGCTCCCGAGGAGGTGGGAAAGCTTGCTGCCTTGGCCGTGGTGCTGGGAAACACTCAGCAAACGCTCCTCCTGCCTCCGGTGGATTATTTGCTTTTTTTTTTTTTTACTGAGGCCTCGGCTATAAGGAACTAATGCAGAGTAGTTCAGTATTTAATATGGGTGTATTTAAGAGCCCTTAAAGGCCTTGGTAGCGCTAGGAGTGCTTTCCCAGTGCAAATCCAGCCGGGGCTGCGGCAGCCCACATGAGTCCGGAGAGAGCCTGAAATCACAGCCCTGGGTTGTCGCCTGCCTTTTCCCTCTGCAAGGGCAGGAGTCAGCAGGCGTCATATACATTTTTTGCCCCGCTACGTGCATGGGTAAGGGGTCAGAGCGCCGACACATGGGGAAGGCAACACAAGGAACAAATGGAGTGTACGTTACTGGCGCGTGGGTGACTTTCCTCAGAGGAGGCCCAGAGGTTGTGACGGGGCTTGTTTAGGTCAGGGCAGGGTGTCTGGACAAACTGACTCCAAAAACAGGCTGTGAAAAAGCACCGTTCCCCCGCAGCTGCGGATGCCTTCTCTCACAGAGGTTTGAGGGTCTTCACCCAGCTAGTGTTTGCCATGCCCTGCATAGAAGGGAGGATTTGCCTGGTTTTCGAGACACAGGATATGAGACCTTAAGACTGCTCCTGCCTTCAGCATTCATCTCTCTGTGGCATCTTAGCACTTTAGGTGGGTGTTTTCTGCCAATACTTCGTGTTTTTCTTTAGAGTAGGGGAGGGTGCTTTGTGACCCACATAATGTTTGGAGGGTGAATGCGCTTGCAAGACTTTTCTAGGTCTTTCTGTTAACACAGTTCGACAGCTGAGCAATATGACCTACATATTTCCTTTCTATGTTCTTCTAGTGCTCTGGAAAAAAAAAGACTACAAATTTAGATCTTGTTACTTCTGCTTCCCTTTCTTTGAGATCTTCTAAATTAAAGAGAATCAACAATTCACATAATGTAACAGGGGGAGGAAACTGCTTACAACCGCCCGGGAGCCAATTTGGTGTCACGCTAGTAACCGATACCTGCAATATGCCCGAGAAGGCTTCCTAGCACAAGTCTTTACATTACAGGGAGGCAAATGCATTACGGCTCCCAACTTACTGAAAATCCTGAGGACATCTGAAACAGTTTATTTTACTGGGGCTTTCTTTTCACCTCTCTTATTTTTGTTTTTCTGTCAAAAGGTCCACTCTTGCTCCTGCAGGCATTAATCATTTTATTTATTCCTTTAATGCTAGAATTTTGAATATGGAAAGGTAGCAAAACAAAAGGGGGTGTTGATTTGAATTTATGTGGATTAAGCAGAGATGTTAGGCCTCTGTCTTTTGTGTGTTAATGCCACCAAAGTTGTCAGTTTGGAGGGGGGTGTTTTTAAATCTTTTTTTCCTGGATCCACAGTGGCAGAGAAAGCAGATGGCTGGGGAGAGGTGTAATTTGGTAAACTAGGGTTTAGCCTCTTGATCCTGGAGCCTCAACTAGCCTCTTGCATTGGCCGGATGTCTTCCTGAAGAGCCCGTTGTTATCGGTCTTGGGGGATTTGGCCTTTGCTATCCATGCAGACTCCCAGCTTGGTTGCTTGAAATCCTACAGGCACTAATCACAGCGTGCTGCTGCAATATCACGCAGAGAATAAACTTTGCTTATTACCTGGCCTGCATCGCTGTAAACAGCTGAGACGGGGTGGGAAGTCAGTGGAGCTGTCCTCGCTCAGACCCGTTTCGCCGTCCTGCGACCTGTGTGTGTGCAGGGATCTGCTTTGCGGAGGCACCCGGCCCGGCGATGCTGCGAGATGCTGGCTCGAGCCGCCCAGCACACGCAGCTCTCACGGACAGAACTACACAGAGCTTGGCTTGCACACGTCCGGCTCTTCTGCTACCCAAAATGAAAGAGCTGGGCCAATTTACTGAGGTTTAGAGCAGTCCTAGGGAACCTCATTAACCATTTATAACCACCAGCGAGAGGCCTGTTGAAAGCTAAGGCCTTGGAAAAATAGACTTTTTTTATAGGATGCCAGGAGTCGTTCTTCTACACAAACTCATAGCCTTTGAAACTCAGATGATCATTTTTCTGCTATCAGCCTTGAACTCTATAAGTGATCTGTCACATTCTGCTTATCACTGTAATTTTCACGCAGGTATCATTTCTCCCACCACAGAGCAACATGTTTACCAACAGTGTGCACTTCAGTTCAGCTTCCAGTACTTATAATCCACTTGGTCACTGAATAAACTGAATTCATCAGAAGCTTTCACACACTCGTGAATATTTCCAAGCGTGTTATCTCAGGCTGTACATGCCTCTGTCCTCTTCCTTCCCACAGGCTTAATTGCAGCCTTCTTATCCCCCTTTGGTTAAGTTTTCAGCTACAAATACAATTAATCTGGTTTTAATTCAGTCCCCTAAAGACCTCATGCTTAGCTAATGCCTGCAGAGCTGCTGTTGCCCTGCAGTGCAACCTCCTCAGGCAGCAGCAGGAAACTCACCTACAAAGCCAAGGTAGCATTTGTTTCGGACCGGACATTTTACATTCCAGTTGTTAATTTATTTCTAGTAATAAACGAGATAACAGTTTACTTACCAGGAAAAGATCTTGGGACTTGCCACCTATGTTTTCTTTCTGGTCTGCTTTCGCTGGGTACTCGTTCTCTCTAGGAAATGACTCGTACTAGGCAGTGCCACCTGCTCACCCCTATTTCAGCCACTAAAAATAAACCCCAGTATAACACCATGGCATGAAGTCAGTTCCCTTTCCCCATGGATACTTTTTCATTTCCTAACAAATCTAAAAGATGCCTTGAAACTTACAGAGCTCAGATAAGAAGGAAATGAGAAAGCAGCTTCAGGTATGACAAGACTGCTGATTTCCTTAGGCAATTTCGTGGCGGGTGTTTTTTGGCTTATAAAAAGATTTCCTTTCCACATTTACATTACTTCTAAAATATGCAACATTTTAGTGATTGGAAAAAAAAAATCAAAGAATCTTATTGTTATGGACTGCTTTCAGGAACACTTTTCTATTTTTTTTTTTTTTTAATAACTCATGTGGGCATTTCAGACCATTCTTCTAATTAAAAGTTGGTCCAGTTTTCTGCCCTTGTACATCACAGAGAAACTTCAGTTTGCAAGTATGGCCAGTATTACCTCGACCCTAGTTGACTGAAAAGATGGCATTAAAATGAAAGTAACTCACATCACATCATTCTGTGCTCTGTGACTATATTAAAGGTGACATACAGAAAAAAAAAAAAAAAAAAAAAACAGCATTGGCTTTTTTTTTTTCTGCTTCAGGAGAGATCAGTTTAGTTTTCTCCCTACTCTTCCATCTCCTATTTTTTTTTCTACACTTAAGTTCAGTTCTTTATGAAGTGATACAGTATCACTGTGAATGGGAGGAACACTGAAAATTCAAAGTATCAAATAATGAGAAACTGAGAAGGAAAAATGCTTTTATCTAACTAATTAAAGAAAAAAAAAAATAAAAAAAGAGTGACTATGGCATCTTTTGAAGAAAAGCTTTCTACAAAGTCTACCTAGCTCCAATAAATCTCCGTAAATCCAGCTCTGTTCACTAATGTTTTTCCATGTGCCAGCAAAATCAAGTCCAGGCAGTCATGCTTCTCCCCCCAAAAGCTGAAGTGTGCTCTCAAGCCCTCACCTTTTAAAAATCCTGGCTTGGGGCAGCAGAGCCAAACCCTTAGTGCTGTTTCAAAACAATCCCCCTATCCATCAGGGAAGGAGCTCCCTGCCCACTCTTCTGTCCCAAGGCTGCTCCTTGGCCCAGGGGCCTTATCTGCCAACACACACACGGCTGCCACAGATACACCAGCAATGGAAATAATTTGTAATTGTTTCTGGTTGCCCTTCAGATCCCAGATGTCTGTGGTTACCTGTAACTGTGTTACATTTTTTCCTACCTCCCTTTTATTTCATTTGGAAGCATTTTTCATTTTATTTCATGTGGAGCTCAGGGTTACTGAACTAGACTATTTCTCAAGGCCACCGTGCGCACAGTTCTCTAGTTTGGGTGACAACTTGAATTTCATTCCAGAACGACCTCGGTGAGGACAAGGGACCCATTAAAAATAGAACAGGATAACTTGTCGGTTTGGAGTACGTCAGTGGGCAGCCTTGAAATCCTGAGTTTGTGGGAACTCACAGTCACGTCTACCATGTGAGGGAGTTAACGTTTTTAGACAAGTCCAGGAAAAGGTATGATCACCTACTCATTCTCCAAATGAACTTGACTGCTGCTGTTAAAGCTACTCCAACTGCTTTCCCCACTGAGATTTAGAAGCTGCACCCCCATAAAGTTTTCTTCCTCAGAAAAAAATCCACACATACTAAGCCTGGTTCAAGGTTAGCATTGGTCTGAAAGCAGACAGACAACTTGGGCAAAAGGTTTTGTAGCTTGTTGTGCTGTAGAGAAAGGGTGAGTGGGGGGAAATAAAAAAAATCACACTTTCCCTGATGTGCATGTGATCCAAGTCAGACTGACCTGTCTCCGATTAAATGCCCTTCCTGGTTTTGTTCTGTGCTTCCAGGACACCTTGTTCCCTTACATTAAGGACAACATTAAGGAGTACCTGCGCACGCACTGGGAGGAAGAGGAGTGCCAGCGGGATGTCGGTCTGCTGCGGAAACAGGTTGGTTGGCTGACTGTCCTGACATGTTTTTACTGCCTACCTGAGACTTCAGGTCACCCCAACTCCCCTGTAGTCTCTCCAGACAACTCAAGGGGTCTTCTCCGTCCCCCATGGAGGCAAGTGCCCTCCAACGCCTGCCCCTCTCTGACTGGAAGGTGGCCCCAGGGCCTGGGGTTGTCCTGCGTGAGCTGCTTGGCTGGTAGCTGAGGCACATCCCTCCCTCTGCATGCTGCCTTTTCCCTGCTCAGCCTGCCACAGGCAGCCGCTGGGCACCTGTTTGGGAAGCAGCATGGAAAGTGGTTGGCAGAAGACTTGTCCTGCACGGGGTAGCATATTCTGGCCCTGCGCAGCAGACAGCCTCAGTGTGAGGCCTGTATCAGAAAACAGATCCTAAACTGATATCTTGACATCACTCTGCCTCCTTCCCCTCCTCTTTTTGTGACTCATGAAATCCAGGCTCTAGAGGATTCCAGCCTGGATGGAGTTGTACCAATTCCTCTGGAGAGCGGGAGTGGGGAAGAGGAACTGGAGCGGGTTATCCAGGCCGTCGTAGACAACGTGCGCTGGCAGATGGCTCTGGACAGAAAGACCACAGCACTGAAGCAACTGCAGGGTCATATGTGGAGGGCGGCCTACGCAACTGGACACGTGAAAGGAGAGTGAGTAACTTTGGCATTTGAAACCTTTCCCTGGAATACCTGTATGAAATCTAGAAACAGCCCCACATACAAATTAAAATAGAATAACACCCAAGCAGAGAAGCAAATGCGTTTGCTTTCAATGGTGACAAAAGCCAGGCTGCCACTGCTTGGAAACAGGAGACATTTTATTTCTTTTTCCTCTTTGCTCTTATCTCTTCTTCCTGCTTTTTCCTCTTACATGAGGATCTCTTGCCTTTCCACTTCTTTTTGTCCTCCAGACTTCTCTTTGTGTTTCAGCTGTAAGCCAAGGGTGTATAAGTAGGGACTGACAGAGTTGAGCATTATCTTCTTATTTATATCCCGAGACATTTGGTTAAAGTATGCACTTCACGTTCCTAAAGTAGTAAAATCTTATCTCCTCTCTGTGCATGTTTGGATGGGTTTACCCTGTTCGGATACAGAGCTTATATGCATAACTCTTACCAAAAATTAAACCACACCAGGCAAGTGGGATGCAGGGTGTAAGAGCATGTCTTATTCTCTGTCCACCTCCTCATTCTTCCTTCCTGCACAACACTGGCTGGAGGCCACGTTCCCAAGCCCTTCCTCCTCTGTTCAAACTGAAGGGGCTGGAGAAGCTCCTGCCAAATATCTGGATGAGCTCATTGGAGCTGCTGTCTGTGTAGCCATCCATGAGCAGCTCAGTCAGTTGGAGCTAAGAGTATATTACAGGATGCTGAAAGCATTGCTCAGGTTTAAGATGAAATCCTTATTGGTACCAATGGGACCGTTTACATAGTGCATGGCTCAAGCTGCCTCCCCCAGGTATGTCTGCGTTTGTCCTTACCTGCTCTCCTTTTTTGCTTCAGAGTCTTTGAAGATGTGGTTCCAGCCATCCGGAAGTGGAGAGAAGCAGGGATGAAGATCTACATCTACTCCTCAGGGAGTGTTGAAGCCCAGAAGCTCCTGTTTGGCTACTCTACAGAAGGTGATATTCTAGAGGTAGATAAGATTATCACTTGCCTTACAGATTCTCCATCTGCAGAGCAGTTCATTCCTAGAATTGGGAGGGTACAACTGCTCTTACTGTTACCACTTTAAGAATAGAGTCTCATGTAGAAAAACAGCAGTAGACTTGATGCGCGGACCAGCTCCACCAACTGAAAACTCTAGCTGCAGTCTACATCCCACCGTATCCACCAGTGAGAGCAGAAAGCACGTCCAGCACTCAGCGGCAGGGCCGGGGTTTGGGACATACCTGTTGTTCTATTTCAGACTTCTCATTTTAAATTGGTCCCTCTTACATAAAGTCCTGCAGAAAAAGACAAGCTGAGTAGAGCAATGTAAGGATTGGTGAGAAGCACCTGATAGCTGGTTGTTGGCTTCTGTTGTTGTGGTGGGAATGAAAGGGAATTCCCTGCTCTGCTCTTCAGATGCAGCAATTGCTTTTACCTTTCTCTTTTAGCTCTTTGATGGCCACTTCGATACCAAAATAGGTCCCAAGGTAGAAAGCGAGAGCTACAGAAGGATTGCGGAGAGTATCGGATGTGCAACTAATAACATCCTCTTCTTGACCGATGTCCCTCGAGGTGGGTGGCCTGCTGGTTCGGCAGGGTCTCGTGTTGGAAGGAGGAAGGTGATCTTCAGCCACATGACGCTAACTTGCAACAAACACCCCCTAAACGCTGCAGCCTGCCTTGCTTCTGTGGCGTCCACCTAGCCACGCTGCCCTGCTCTTTCCTTAAGCTTCAGGTCCTCAAACAGCAGCATATCTGAGTGACACTGCACTGAGGGAAAAATTCTTCCCTCCCATCAACAGAGCAGCTGATGCTCTGTCCTGGGCTGCTGTACATCCCCTGGGGGGCTTTGGCAGAGCTGCCACAATTCCCCTCTGCATCCACATGTCCCAGGGCTGCGTGCAGACTGTGTAGGGGATGTGACTGGCACACCACATCCAGGCTGCTGGAGATCTAGTTACGGGTGGGTGACCTGGTGGGCACCGGAGGTAGGTTGTGAATTTTCCGGAGAGAGAAACAATGGCAGGTACAGAGTGGTTTAGGAGGCCAAAGGGAATTGGAGACAGGTCTGGAAGGAGAACCACCATTCGTCCGCATGGAGAACGCTTTTTTCCTTGCTCTACGGTCATTGCGTGCATTTCCTTTGCTAACACCGCTGCCCGGCTGCAGTGCAGCTTCTACGTGATGCAAGTCAAGCTGTAGGTGTTTGCTGCTTGCATGGTGCCTTGGACAGGCACGAGCAGGGAGCGAGAGAGGAGATGGCGAGGCAGCCAGCTCCTGCAGCAGCTATCATCATCCAGAGAGGACCCTACAGTAGAGTCCTACAGTGACGCTTACTAAAGCCACTTTGTAAGTCTCAACTTTAAGAAAACATCTGTGTTTTAGAGAACTTTTCATCCCTGCTCTCCCTTCTCTCTGTTTCAGAAGCGAATGCCGCCGAGGAAGCAGATACCCACGTGGCTGTGGTCATCAGACCTGGCAACGCAGGGCTGACGGACGACGAGAAGTCGTATTACAGTCTCATCTCATCTTTCACTGAACTTTTCTTGCCTTCCTCCACTTAGGGAAGGGGGTGTACGCACAGAAGACTGTGCTTCACCTCAGTTGTCTTGGTGTAACCTTAGTTAACTATGTCAGTAATCAGAATGTAAAGCCAAACCCACATCATATATTGGACCCACAACTAGGGCAGGTGTGGTGGAGAAGACAGCGTGGGGTTCCTAATGCACCAGGACTGCAAAAGCCTGCCAAGAGCTGCGAGCAGGCTGAGGAGCAAGGCCCGTGAACGTTGCTTTTCCTTTGTTTTCCAGACAGGAATTAACCCAGCAGAGGCTTCCCTCCAGGTCACTTAATTGCATCCTGGTGCTGAGGAGCCCCCACCATGAGCAACATCCTCCTTAAAAGCATTCTGCAAACAGAGCTTGCATCCCACCTTCTTCCAGAGGGGATTATGAGGCAAAACAAGCTTCACCCTGAAGATGGCATTTCTCCCTCACACATTAAGCTAGCACTTTCAAAGTTAGGTCCATATATATTTAAAAATTACATTCTAAACCCACCTCACAGTGCCGTTGGGCTGCAGGGCCCAAGCACACCCAAGTCAGCACCAGTGCATTGCTGAACTAGTCCACTGAGCAATAACATGCTGAGCAGCTGCTCAGCAGCAAGGCTCACCTGCTCTAGGCAGCTGAGGGCAGCTCTTTAAATGGAATTGCTGGTAACAGGCGCATCCTGCTGCATTTGTTGAGAGTTAAAACCCAAACCTTTTCCCACACCCCTGCCTAAATTGTGCCAATTTATACCAGATGTTCATGTAGCTTTTCCTACTGTAGCCAATGAAAACGCGAGTTTGCTTTCATTGTGTTCACTCTGTTGCAGTATTTAGCTTTCCTGTCTATCAGCGACTCCATCACTTAAAGGCAGCTTTATTTTTAAAACCCGTAAACACGTCATTTCTTCTGCTTTACCTTTCCTGGTCCAGTTCTTTGAGGCAGGCAAGCCTGTCCTTCCGAGGAAGCAGCACTACCTCCCAAATCATGTTACGATTCCAGGATGGGTGCAGCAGGGTACAAAGGTTCAGAAACAAATAATAGCGGGAACAGGGGCAACGTGAAACCCTAAGGCCCCGTTCCCTGCTGCTGGGACATTGTGTCTGGGTATCATTTGCTGGTTTCTTTATGGTTGGGCATGAGCCTGCGCTCCTAGCTCTGCGATGAGATGGCCAAAACAGAATCCAAATACTCTCCTGCACTCTGATGTACGTCTGTAGATGTCCGGGTTGAGGTTTTTGTGTAGACAAGCCTGAGAAAGGCTTTTGGGGAGGAACTGCATCATGCCAGCACTGTCTATCTGAAACGCTGATGGGAGCAGGCAAGGCTGAAGGCAGAGGCAGTGCCTTTCTGGGCTGTGTAATGAGGCTGATCTCCTCCCTAGAACGAGCCTGCTAATTAGCAACCGTTATGATGAGTGTATCTGCATGACTGAATAGTCCCTGGCTTCTTTACTGTTAATTTGTGTCATGACAGTGTAAATACTCATCTTCTGTTCTGCCTTTTCCGTTATAAAACTGTGCATGGGGTATGGGAGAAAAATAAAGCACACTTTCTCCATAAAAGCACTTTATTTAGTGGTCATGTTTCTGTGTGTAGCAGTAGTTATTTTACTGTACTGAAATGTGCTGTTAGAAATACAGTAAGAAATGTACAGAGTTACCACCAAAAACCTGAATTTCAGTTTGGATTGCATATAGGAAAAGGGAAAAAAAATCACAAATATCTTTTTTTTTCTTTGATAAAATTCTAAAATATAAAATGATAAAACTGAACATAGTACTTGATTAAAAAAATGTCACAGTGGCCTATTTACAGTAAAACACCTTTAAAACAAAACACTGTTCTCTGCTGCGTATGCACTGTGTGTAAGAGCATCCCCGTCCGTGTCCTTGTGTCCCCTCCTTCCGTGGCGCTGCCGTCACCCTGTGCAGATGGACACAGGCTTCCCGCTAACACCGCAGCTGAAAGGAGGAGGGGGAACCTGTAGCAATCCAGCCTACACCCCTGGTTCAGCGGAGCTGCCCATCAGCAAGTTTTGGCCCAAGAAGTACAACGTAAAGGGCTGTCTGAAAGCTTCCTGATGGCGCTATTTGTGACAGCTTTCCTCATCCTCTCTTGCTTTCCCTTGCCAAGCCCTGAATTCCCCTGTGCCCTTTCTTTTCTGTCAGAAATGCCACTGTGGGGTAGGAGTTCCCCTTCAAATGTCTTCTGCCACCATTTTCATTTCTGCTGATTTTTCCTGCAGCGATGACAAGATGTCCCGTGTCAGCTCAGCCAAGAGATGCAAAGTTCAGCTCGGCCTCACTCGCAGGGGAAAGACAGGAGTGATGCTAATGTGAACTAGCTCCCTGCCCTGCCAACCAACAGAGCAGCCTTCCCAAACCTGGGGGAGGCTGCAGCCACAGGGTTTGGGCTGCTGCTTTTTCTTTTGGAAAGCAGCCTACCTGTCTGCGGGAAAAGTTCCTCACTTGTGGATCTCAACCAGCCTTGCAATTCAAGCACCAGCTGGGAGTCCGCAATAAAACTTTTGGTTGTTCAGCTCAGAGGAAAGGAGTCATTAATTCCCTTGCTCTTAGGGAGAAGCTCTTCTCTTTTCCCTGGGTCCTTCCTGAGACTTCCCGAGCCCTGGGGAAGTGCTGCTCCTGTGCTGTGTCTTCCTGGGACTTTGCTCCTTGGAAGTCCAACCTTCAAATCCGGAGCTTGTGGCAGAGCCCACTCAGGAAAACCGGCCGCGCTGGGAGGGCTGGAGCCGAAGCACAGCCCAGGCCTGGCATCAGCATCTCTGAAACTAGACTTCTGAGTGCATGAGAGGCAAAAACAAATCTATGCCTGTAAAACCCACCCGCAACATTTTCAATTGCGGGCAAGTCCAGTATCTTTAAAAACAACAATTTCTCTATTGAAAAAAAAAAAAAAAAAGGAGGATTTTGAAATATTAGCTGTGCTATGAGGTGGAAGCCCCAAACTCTTCCAGAGAGCAGCCTTCTCTGGGTCAGCTCTTGAGCGCCCAGGCGGACACTCATGTCTGGAGCCAGCACCTGCCCTTGCTCGGCCCCAGCTGAGCCTGGAAGGCGACGGCGAGCGCGGTGCCCCGCAGCAGTGGGGAGCCTTGGCCTCGCTGCGGGGCACGCGATCCACCTGGCTACGAGGCAGTGACAGTGAGGCGGCTGCTTTCTTGCCCCTACCAAGTTACATGTAACTGAAGCAAACCAAATAGCACTACATAGAAAAAAGATGAGGTCTAATGACTTGGAAACTGGTGGCTTCTGCAGGACTCGCCGTGCCCAGACAGGTCCTTTTCCTTCATTCCTTCCTCTGCAGAACAGCCCCGGGGTGCCGGCCTCAGGGAGGCATCATGAGGACTGGCTCTTGCGCGTCTTGAACTGTGGGACTGCGGCAGCTGCCGAGAAAGAGTCACTGGAAGAATAAATTGGTGCTCCCTCACACTGCAGTTCAAAACGTCCCATTCCTTTTCCATTGGATGGGTATTTCTGTTTGGCTCTTAGTGAGACAGCTGCCCTCAGAGACCTTTGGCAATACGGTTGTGATTGCACATGGGAAACAAACTCATCAAAAAAGTATAAATGCGGTCATGTTTAACCCCTAAGAACGCACCAGTCCCCCCACCCCCCTGCTAAAGGATGGGCTACACCTGATCCGTCTGGTACTCGGAGGCTTCGGATAGACTTTCGGAAAAGCTCAGGAAGTTTTCCTGGTACTCAGAGCAAACGATCTCAAATCTGTAGTGCCTGAACTCCACGGCAAACGTGCCAAAGTAGCAGAGGAAGCACATCACCAGGCCCCACTGGATCCTCGCGGCATGCATGTGGATGCCCTGCACCATTAGGATGAAATCTGGAAGAGGAAGTCAGGGAGAACGTCCTGGGAGAGCCTGGGGGAGCGGGACACTGGCAAACATCTAACGCGGGAAGGAGGCAACATAAGGTTGGGGACTTGCTTGAACACCTAACGGAGCTGTGACAGAACCAGCGAGATGGGGCTCCGGGCCCCAGACTAGCACCCTTAGCTCCCAGGAACCTCCTGGAGACGCTGGATCAGATCACTGCACCATGGGCCACAAGAAGACTCTACACCTCATACGGCACCGTCTTCCTTTCTCTACGCACCACCTGCAAAATCAGCCCTTCCTGGGAAATGTGCACACATGAACCTACACAAAATGGCACGTTATACTGAAAAGAACATTGCCAGAGCCAAAACCTGTCTTCCAGGCTCAACTATGTGTGTGTTCAGTCTGCATATGGCCTGGCACCAAAGTCTCCAAGCTGGGTAATGTGTCATGTTCGAGTGCTCCTTGAGAGCAGTACTCAGTTCCTCTAAATTCCAGGGCATCGTCCCGGCAGATGGCCCTAGCTCCCTGTAGATCTCCTTGAAACCTTCTTCTCTCTCTTGTGTCTCTCACCATTTCCTCTGCAGTCTGAGACTGCAGGATCACACAGCTCTACAGCTTTTTTAAAAAACAACAGCACATCAAGCAGCCTCTGCCATCCAGGCTGGGAGCACCCGGCACGTCAGTGCAGGAGCAGCTACACCCTGACTTACCGGAGCAGCCCATCCCAACAGCGGGTGCCTGACACAGCTTGTCACAGCTCCTGGTGTACAGCCCTCTGTCAGGGACAGCCTGAGCCAGCTCTGGTCTTGGAGAAAGGGAGAGAAGGGGAACACCATGAGCACTTGGCAAACTCCTATCTTACACCACAGCCAAGCTCCAGACTTTTCCAAGGAGGTTTAAGAGGGGAGTGACAGTACATCTCCACACCAGTCTGCTCTTCTGGACACTTGCTGTTATGTTCAAAAGCAGCCGAGCAAGACAGGAATTATTTTAAGAACAGGCTGTTCCCTAAAAGAGGAGGATTAGCTTATTCCTGGCAGCTCATTCTTGTCCTCTCATTTGCCCCAGCACTAATGCTGAAGTGATCCACCAATGTGAGCCTCCAGTCCACATGAGAAGTGGTGCAAATAGAAGGGCTGGACTGGGACCAACAAGGACAAAGAGGAGAAAAAAATCACCTGTCCACCCAGACTGCAGACTCTACTACCAAAACCCCACCACCTCAGCCTAAGCTGCTGCGACCTAGCAGCTTTTGAGTGTGATATTCCTTTTAGAGAACAGACCTGGCTGTATCCCCCTGGAGATAAGATGAACAGTGCCCAAATGCTTTGAGATCCGAGGATGGATGTGAGATGTGAGTTGCCTCTTTCAGAGAGTCAGATATCTAGGTCACCTGCCTTCCCAAGGAGCCAGGCTAAAGGATACAGAGCACCACGCACAGGGTGATGCTGGCCGAGAGGGCAACTCGTGGGATGCCGACTTTCCTTCCTTCATTCTTCAGGTTGATCTTGAGGGTGAGGGCAGACTGGATCCAGCACGCCAAGGTCCCAAAGCCAAAGGTCAGCGATGTGCCCACGTTGTGGATCTCCTCATCGTTGGATAGCTAGGAGGAAACAGCACTGTGATGGTTTGGGCACAAGAGAAATCATCTACTAGCCAGCGTGGGTTGCTGCTGGGGTGGGATAGAGAAGGGCGGGAATGATGAGGGGTGTGAGACAGACATGCTGGATCGATTCCCCTGACTGAGATGTAAGGGATCCTGCAACCGTGATGAGTTAGCTGTCCCAGTCAAGTGCATCTTCTGCCCCAAACCAAGCAGAGTGGAAAATGCAAGCTCCTGGGGACCCCGCTCTGCAGGAACCTGACGAGACCCACCAACACTGTGCCCAGAGAGAAACCCTTCCCTGCCTGATGCAAATGTCCCTGCGAGGACAACCCGCTAGGGTCTTGTTCAGCAGAAACAAACTGCGCAGGCAGCGCTGCCTGGACAGAGAACAGCCAGAGCCCCAACACCGCCAGGGAGCTGGCACGAGCCAAACCGCAGCAACACGCTCCAGCTTCGCAGAGTTCCTCCCAGCCAGAAGCTGGCTGCTTGTCCCCTCTCCCACCATCCTCAGCCACCAGGGGATGAGGCAACAGCAGTCCAGCCTCTCCGGAAGGCAAGTGCTTCTTCAACCCTTGCTGCCCCTGTCACACCAGGCCCAGGCACCGCATGCTCTACAAGGCAGAAGCAAAGCCAGGCACAAGGAGCAGGAGCCTGCAAAGAGCTCCCTCCAGGATGCGAACCGGCTCAGGAAGCCCAGAACAGGCCAGACGTAAGCTAAAGAATTTCCCTTTTCCCTCTGAGGATCCCCTAGGAAAGAAACAATAAAGCCATAATTCCTCCCTGCAGCCTTCCATGATTTAACAAATTCTCATCAAACAAGCCACAATTTACAAAATAACAACCTATTGCTTTGCCTTTACTGATCTCTCTCCCCACTTCCTCACCACTATTTTTTTTTTTTTTTTTAATTTAAAAAACTTATTTCAAATGATGGCACAGATGAAAACAGGGCTGAACTGGCTTTCCCAAGGCAGCCTGCACTGCATGGGACTCA
This sequence comes from Nothocercus julius, assembly GCA_013398735.1. Lineage (NCBI taxonomy): Eukaryota > Metazoa > Chordata > Aves > Tinamiformes > Tinamidae > Nothocercus > Nothocercus julius. The sequence goes on along the minus strand of VZSV01000252.1, from coordinate 876,145 downwards.
TGGCCTTAACATCTCTATAAAATATCCCAATCAGTAATTTTCCAAAAATGTGATTTAATGCCATATTTAGCTCAGCAGTCAGGCAGTGGAAAAAAAAAAAAAAAAATCCATGGACTAAGGTCTCATTACCACATACTTTCAACAATTTGGCACAAGATCTAAGCAAAAATACCGCTAAACAAGAAGGCAGGGATTACAAGTGCAGAACACATAAACTACAATGATTCAGAGTACCCACTTTTAAGGAATGGGCATTTGCTCTGAGAGGAAAGTAAAAGGAGGAAAGGTTGAAACCGCTTCCCAGGGCCTATGCAGTACAAGTAATATCCTTCTCACCTATACACCTATATAAGCCCGTTAAAAAGAGCCAAGTAGTTCCCAGCTGAGCAGCTTTCAGGAAAAAAAAAAGTTTGGACTCTAAGAAAGCCACATGGAGTTGGAGAAAGTCAAAAACAATCAAATTGACTTCCACATCTGTACAAAAATAAATAAATAACCCTACATCATCACCCTACAGAGCAAGCTTGTGCAGCTGACACTTGTTTGTCTGCACTGGTAACAGAGCAGGAGGTTGGAGACTTACAGAGACCTCAGCCAGGGCACCCCTCACGTCAGGAAAAGAAGGATTTTAATACTGCGTCCCTCTCGTGGCCAGTCTGAGCACAAGCAGGAGGTAGATTTGATCTACAGGCACATTTTAGGTGAAGCACACAAGATCTTTATGCTAGATCCATGTGGGCAGTCGTGCTCCTGCTAACACAGAAGCATATGTGGATTTGCAGCTCAGTCCTTTCACCCAGGACCATCTATGCCAAGGCGCAGGGTTCAAGAGATTCGGTGGATAGCGACTCTCGGCACATGAACCACAGGCATGCGGGTGCTGCTCCCACTGGGAAGACTTGAAAAATTATTGGGATCCTTCATCCTTTTCCTTTTCCTTTTCCTAAAGTTCCACAGGAACTTTAGGAAAAATTTCTTGACAGGGAGGGTGACAGAGCACTGGAACAGGCTGCCCAGAGAGGTTGTGGAGTCTCCTTCTCTGGAGACCTTCAAGACCCGCTTGGATGCAGTCCTGAGCCACCTGCTGTAGGTGACCCTGCGTGTGCAGGGGGGTTGGACTAGACGATCTCTAGAAGTCCCTACCAACCTTAACCATTCTATGATTCTATGATTCTATGATCTCAGCATGTTGCTGCCGCCACTTCCCACAGCACATGGAGGTGGCAGAGCAGGCACAGGAGGTCTGGGACACAGCCAGACACGTTATCTCCAGAGCTCACATCACAGGTAGTTCAAAGACCTACTTGACCCGATCTAGCTGCGCTTCATGACGCTAAGTGGTCCGAGGAGGAAGAGCGGGTTAAGGACTAATAAACGGGTGGATGGAGGGGAAGAACCTAGCATGGAGTACCTGAAAGTTTCCGAGTAAAGTCATCCCAAAGGAGGCCAGGCACAATGCCACCAGGCCACTGATGTTCAGCCAAGGGTTCAGCACCTTGGGCTTCAGCTGAATGAAGCGCAGGACAGAAACGACAAGCGCTGAGGAAGAAACAGAGAATCCAAGATGTGTCGTTATGTAAAACATCACAGTAGCTACCTGTCCGGGGCACTCAGACCTAGGGGAGAGGGCTGCCTACGTGCAGACTAGCCAGGTGCTTCTGCATGGCCTCCCTCCCGCTAGTCATGTAAGACATGAAACACCGGGAGACGTTCTCCTGTAATCCAGGTAGGGCCGGACCCGGCTTCCCTTCCTCCCTGTGTTCTACCTGGGAGCTGTGTTGGAATCTTTTGGAGGGAAGAAAGGGCACCTTCCTGCTTGGGATCTGCCAGCACTCAGGGCACACCATGCGTTCAAGGCTTGCATCAACTCTCCCTGCAGCGATTAGCAGCAAGCTGTCTCAGAACAGGCACGTCAAAGCCCGGGCACACTGACAAACCTATGACCAGCACATACAGGTTTCTGCAGGGCCAGGGTCTGCTCTCATCTCCTGGAACCAGGAGCTGGTCCCATGAACACACTGAGATCTTCTAGGCTTCTCCAAAATGAAGAAAACAAACAGCCTGGAATATTACATTAGTTTTCTGCAAAGACTGGAAGAGTAGCCCTGCTGAGGCTGCTGCAATCCCAGCCAAAGAACCATGATATGGCATACGATGTACATGGTTCCTAAGCATAACCTTAGGAGAATTTTATATGGTTCACTCTTGCATTCCCTTGGAAATACAGCTTGGACAACATAGAAAGCTAAGTAATCAGTCCACTTTTGGCTGCCATTCAAAACAGTCAGCTGAAAAGCAAGGTAGTAGAGACATTTTGCTAGCTGCTGCTGAAACCCTTTTTAGGCTTATGCTCAGACTCATTATATGCTGGTCATATTGTTGGAAACATCTGTGTTAGCAAAATAGATCTATATTATCCACAAAAAGTGTGGTATAACACCAAAAAAAAAAAAAAAAAAAAAAAGTGGTTTAGAAAAATAAGGGCACCATAAGTGAGAAAATATCCACCTTTATCCAAATTGCAAAAGCTGTTTTAATTTATTCTCTCATGATTTGCTCTGGAGAATCAGTATCCTCCAAATCCTGGAAAACAGAAGAAGAACTTTGTTCTCCACAAAAAAAGAGATTTTCTATTTTTCATCTTCAGCTAATTGTTAGGGGCCACAACCCTGCAACTGCGTGAGCTCCCCTGCAGGAATTTTCTCATTTCCATTTCTACAGGACAGGATCCCTGGAAAACTTAGAAATATCACTCCCCTGAAATTGTGTGATTTTTTTTTTTTTTTTCTAAAACCCTGATGGGAACTACTCAAGGGAATTAAAAGTTCAGATGCATCCAGATTCATTCTGGGTTTCTACAAACGAAGACAAAATAATACTGGCTTAATCAGGAGGAACAGCAGTAGAAATGATTTCACAGCATCAGATCCATGAGCAATACTTATCAGATGTTACTTATGTTCCAATGACTTTTTAAATGAATAATGAGAGAGAAAGAAACATTCTCCTTGTAGTTCCTACCTAGAAATGCTGCCATGTTCATGACTTGGCTAAAGACACAGCTTGCAGGAGGTGCATCACCTGCAATACTTTGAAAATATAAAGTTTATCATTGTAACTCGGGGATGGCAAAAATATGCAAATAATACCCATTAATCAGAATGGTAATCAGAAGAAAACTATTATCTTACCTTATATAAGGTGGTCTTTTGGAACCAGGTTTCCTAGGAGACATAAGTGCACAGGAACCAAGATTCAACTCTTTTTTTCCTCTCATTTAGCTTTTACCATTTTTTTTTTAAACAAACAACCGATTTTAGATAGAGGAAAAAACACAAGCAAGTCTTACCTATCTGGCACACTCAGCGGAATAATTTTGTTATCTTCCACTGCTATGAAGTACCTGTCAAACGAGGAAGAAGACCAAAAGCATGTAAAACCTCATTCCGGGTTCCATTCCAAGTATCACCCAGACAACACAAAGTGTCTTAGAGCCCCTTGGCCCTAAGTCACCCCAAAATGAGCCGATGCTCCTCTCTGCTGGAGCAGCCAGGACAGTTCCCTGCTCGTTCCCCATCCCCATGTGGCATCTACCTTAGCGTTATATCTGCTTTGCACGGCCAGGTAGGGAAAGGAGGTCACTGAGCTGAGCTGGGTTAAAAATAACCACCAGGGGAGGGCCTTCCTCTTTCATCGGGATCGTTTCATTCATCTGCTTGGCTGCGCTCCCCACAAAAAGCGCTTCTCGCAGGGAGGGGATGGGGGAAATGCAAGTCTCGTGTGGATTTTGCTAAGAAACATAAGGGTGAAAGGGCGGCGGCAGCATTAAGCTCCCGGCAGGCTGTCGATAGGGTGCTGGATGCTGAGAAATTTCAGCTTGCGGCCCAATGTGCTTTCCCAAAGCCAGGGCTGAGCACATCTCCGAGAGGCAACTTACACTATCCATAAGCCGGTTGAGGTGAACAGGGTGAACACGAGAGGTAAAAACATCCACACGCTGCATTTCTTCCCATCCATGCCTGCTAGGAACAAAAAGCAAAGTGAAAACAGAGGAAGGAGAGTGGAGGCACCTGCTCCCCTCTCCGCCTCCCTCTTCAGAAAGCAGCAAGGGCACCTATGAACTCCTCATGCAGCATTCCTCTTTCAGAAATAGGGTGCAAAGGATTCATTTGTGGAACAAAAGCAAATCCAAGGAATAAGATTTGTCTTCACTAATGGGCTGCCCCAGCTCCTGCGTCCTCCAGGCTGCTCTCAGCCAAGGAGCTGCGGCCTCCACCAGCAATTGTGGCAGGGCCAGAGCGGGTGGAAAGTGCATGAAGCACATGATGGCCTGGCCCTCCCGGGGCAGGGCGAGCACACAGGGACAGGCAGTGCCCACCAGGATGATGCGGGGGACACAGAACTGCTGTGCATTGAACCCTTACTCCTCTCTGAACTCCTGCAGAGGAGGCGGGGGCTGGTCCCCAAACCAAAGGGCACCTAAAATCATTCAGCATTGAAGGACCGGGCAGCACGGAGCCCAACGTACCCCAAGACTGGCACCTTTGGCAGCTGGCAGGGAACCAAAGTCACAGCCCCCCTGCAGCACTGGAGACAAAGTAAAAAGCCGAGAGCAGTAGGAAGGATGACCGAAATCTCTGAGGGCACCACAGGTTTCTTTGCCAGTTCAGGGCAAGTGGGAAAGCCAAGGTTCCCCTGAACAGCATCGCTCCAAGGACCGGGGATGCCAAACAAGAGCAGCCAACACCAGCTGGCAACAAGAGCCCTCTCCACAGAGCCACCTTTTCCCAAATAAACGTACTGGGTCTGGGAGGCAGCTGGTATTTGCACAGCCTGTGCCAAACGAAAGGCCTTATGCAATGGCTCCACAGCGACTAACGCGGATGGGCTTTCCCCTCATGCACAGTCAGCCTCCGTTCCCAAAGGCCCCATTCCCAAAGACCACGCCGTGGTTTTCCAGGCCAGCAGGACACAGGGTCTCCCACTGTCGCTGCGCGAGCCCCTCCGAGCCCTGTTCCTGCGGCCCACCAGCACGGGCTGCAAATGGCTTCGGGCTCACAGAGCTCTGGCCACGGGATACTTCTTGAGGAGACAGTTGCTCTTGGTGCAGACTGACTCTGTCATTCCTGCACCCGTTTTTATTTCTAAATCTGCTCGGATGACCTGCCCTTCACTTTGCTTTGCTACCACGGCCCCGCTACCCGCCCTCAACCAATTAAGCTCCTCTGCCTCTGATGTACACGCTTTAATTACAGCAGGCAGCTCACCAAACACACGCTGCGGCTCGCCCAGGCTGCATCTAATATCAGCGTCTTAATTTCACCTGCCAAGCAAAGTTACAGGCTCTTCCGGAGGCTGATGTCGCCAGAGGATCGGAAAGTAAGGAGGAGCAGAATCAGCACATTAGTGGAGCTGTACATCCCTTTTAAGACTAGAACATGCAGAATTCAAGGGCCCATACACGAGCTGCTTGATAAACCTGAGCGATACTGCTGCATTTCACAGCATTGGGGCAACCGAGGCATTTCAGGGACTGCAGATGCAGAGTCAACAGCACTGGGAGAAAAAGGAAACTGTTCAAAACATAAAGCAAGCCATAAAGAATTGATGCCCATCAGTAATAATCAAAGAGGGAGAAATATAATTCATCTTTTTTTAGGGGGGAGAAGGAACAGGGGGGACCTGCTACAGCTCTGTTTCGCTTGTAAAAAATTAAAATAGCCACAGTCACTCGCTACCTAGTTATTATAACAGAAGGGATGCAAACGAGCATGTTACTTCATCCACCGCCACCTACAAGCCACAAATGCCAGAGAGTTTCCAGGTTTATGACAAGGTTTCTGGATGCACTCAGTTATACCTGTCACCTAACCTGTGCACCTGGGAGTCCTTCCAGGCTACCTAGGAACTGGTGTTGCACAGCTGCGTTAAAGCCAGATATGTTGACTACAAACTCTTCTGGGCTGGGTCTGCCTTACGTGCATTTTATCTTGCACCAGCCAGTGCATCCTGCTTCCAGACCGGAGTGCTAGATGATATAAAGCACAAATGGAAATAATTAGCCACCTTGAAAACGTAGGCGAGTGCTGTGGGCCTCTGTAGTGCTGTGCTCGGAGACACACATCTCCGCTGGCCAGCACCGACTCCCCAGGGACTCTAACAGAGTCTCAGGACACATCTAACTCCCAAATCCAGCACCCAAAGGGCACATTTTCCCTGGGAATGGTTAGCCAACGCTTTGGTGTCAAAGACTTGTGAGAACAGCAAGTCCTGCACTGGTAAGGCCCTTCTGCCGAAGTCCCAGCCAAGCACCCAAGAGGTGAATCACTGGAGAGGCATCGGAAGCCTGCATGAAAGGGCTGCCATTTTACCCAGAAAACAGCTCAAGTGTCGGGAGAGGCAAAGCAGGCACAGTGGGGAGGCAAAACCTGGTGAGGAAAGAGGCAGGCACGTGCTGCAGAATTGCAGGCAGCTCTGACGGTCGGGAAAGACAGAGTAAGTCGGGCACGCACAGAAAAGGCTTCACACTGCAGTCATTGCTGGTTACATTCCTGCTTTCTCCAGGAGTTTAGGTAGTTTAGTTCCAGGCACATGCCCTGGCAGGCCAGCATGGTTGTGGGTTTCTTTTCCTTTGCTACCCTGTCAGCACACCAAGCTTTCTCAGAAGAGGAATTTTCCTTCACAGACCAGTTCAGCCTTTGAATTGGCAGTGCCTTGTGCCTTCTCCTCTTTCTCGGTGGCCAACCAAGGTCATCCTCACCTTGCATTACTCGCCAAAGCCCCAGGGAAGCAGTCCTGAGGGCCGGCACACACGTGTAGCTCCCGTCACTTAGCTCCTTTCATCATGCTAAGGACGCCCTTTCCGGCACGGCGTTTCCATTTAGGTGGCACCTGCAGAGCCACGAGCTTCATGTTTACTTGCTCTGCATGTGTTTCCACGGCAGACACATCCTGAACCGGGAGTTTACACAAGACGGAGCGCAAACACCATTAGCATTAATGACAAAAGAGCATAAGCAGTAGGTAAAACAAGAGCAACTGAAAAAGTAGCAGCGTTTTGGCTCCACTAGCATCTCTGGAAATCATTTACTGTGTGGTGCAGTTAGTAGGTAACCATCCACGGGCACCTCCATGGTGCTCACCGCTACCCCAGTGGCCTCACCTATAGGGATTAGCTATGTCTGTTTTAGCAGTCTGCCAGGCTGTCCCTCACGTGCAAAGAGCTTAACACTTCTGTTTTCTTGAGAAATATTTCCAGGGACAGAGTCTTTCGTTACATGGGATATCTCATTAAATCACCCTTGAGGGCAGAGAGCTGGGCTGGGACCTTCCATCCTGGCCTCACACCCAGGGGAGACTCTCCAGGCTCAGCGCCACGGCCGTCCACAGTCAGATGCATGAAGGAAAACCTTCCTTCTCCCTCGGGAAAGCAAAATATTACTACTTTTCAAATAACAATATTCCAAAGAGTCCCCGCACTACCGAGGTGCTACGGTAATAAATGTACCCACTCTACTCATTTTTCCTTTGTACTGTCTCAGCTGTTATGGCTGACACAAGAATGATGGATTTTGAATTCACATCCCTTTGACACTTGCTAAAATGAACCATTCGGAGAGGGGAAAACATTGATGGATTTCTGGGCATTCAGAGGAGGCCCCTCACAGGTTGGAGGACTATTAAAGAGCTATTAAAGAGACTGAGGAGCCACCGGTAACCCCCAGCAGTGCCTTCCAGGGAGCAGGGAAGAAGACTGGGAAAAAGGCCCCTCCCCAGGTATCTGGACAGGTCCCAGCTCAGGAAATTGCGAGCAGGACTTCAGGGCTTCCTCCACGATTGTGGCAGATCCGCACAAGTACACCCAGCTTTGCCTCTCTTCCTGTCACTCCCCTTGGGAGAGGTGGCTTGACCCTTGCCCAAGTGGCGGCCCGAAAGTCCCCGGGCCTCTCCTTCCACCGCACTCGCCAACCTCAGGTCCTGCAGGAGCGCTTAGGGCTGCCCAGAGGTCACCCAGGCCACCTGTGGCATGCAGAAGCATGTACCAAGCCCCAGGCCCGGGCCTCAGCCACGGGGCAGCCTCCTCACCTGCCAGCCATCACCCCAGCCACTTAGTCCTCTGAACATATTCCTCAGGATCCTCTCTCCTGCTTCCCACAGACCGTGCCTTCGCGCACGTCGGTCCTACAGTCGGAGCTCATTGTTTCAGCTTGGGTTGCAGGATCCGCACCTTAAAGCGTCTCTGTTGAGCCAAATCTTAAGTCTTGCCAACACGAGCTGGCCGGAAAGTGCTGGGGGAGGAGAGGAAACTGTGGACACGAGATTTCTGCCAAGTGAAAACATTTGTGTTCACACAAGTGCTCGTCTCTGCCTCACATCCAAAAAGTGAACAGCACAAGGAATCTTAAAAGGGGAAGTGAAACCAGTGAACTGACTTCCATTGGTCAAGCGCAGAAAATGCTGCTGGCAGGATACAAATAACAACACAAGAACTGGGTTTTCTAAAGAAGTTAACTTTTAACAGCCCCTAAGTGACAACAGAAGCCAGATCTTTGATAACCAAATCCACGTTCCAGTTATTTACTCCCATGCTGAAAGGCAGAAAGGCAGCAAGAATCCAGTTGTCTTTTAGCAAGAAACACAAGCAAGTCTATTGGCATGTACCTTTACATACGTGCCTGCTCCATGCTGGGTTGCTACTGATAATCAACCGTACACATGCACGTTGCTGTGACATAAGGATGGCATGAATGTAAATCAGACAGTCCTTAAGGTCACCTTCCCTAGATGCTTTGTTTCAGAATCAAAGACAAGCGGAAAGGAGGATGAGCTCCGGCTTCTCCCACGTTTGTAGCCCAAGGGCTCTGAATCAAAAGGCTGGTATAAGCACGGGGTGTGAGGCAAGGCCAGCGCAGGGGTCCCATGTGACTGGGGACACCAGTGCCACGATGGCCCCTGAGGGACCACCACAGAGCTGAAGGGCTTCCCTGAAACCTGCTCCCTTCCCTGGGAACCGGGCACCGAGAGCAGAGCTAGGGAAGGGAAAGACCTACTCGAGGCCACAGTGTCAGCACATCCGAGCGCCTCCACAGAGCGCGAGGCCGCTGCTCCGGGCAGCAGACTGACAGATGGCCCTGCCTGGCTCCATTGCCATCAAATCCCTCAAGCCCCTCTCAGACAGAAGCCCGCGGAAAGGCTGCCATGGAGGGAACTGGCAACCAGACGGATGCGGAGGTCGTTACCTAGGCAGTCTCGCCCCCAGCGGGATCCCGGGGCACTCCGCTGGGCCCCAGTCAGCACGTGCTTGCCCGCTGCGCCGGGCTCTGCGGCCGGGGCTGTCTCGCGTGCATCCGCCTGAAAGCAGCGAGCTCCAGGGAAGGCAGCGCCAGGCTCCCAGCTCCTCCCAAGGCAGCCAAGCGCTGCAGCATGTCTGGTGCCGTACGCCAGGCGGGTTCTCGCTCCCAGGGAGAGGACCACACATCGGTGACACACCTAAGCGGGCCACCTCTGAGGGCACGGGGCAAGCGACGGCAGCGAGGCAAAGCCCATGCCGCGCAGCCAGCATCACGCGTGGCAAGAGGGGCCTCACTGACTCATCCCCAGCTTAGATGAAACACGCGGAGCCTTTTTGCTCCGGGCTCTGTCGGCCCTGCTTGCCGGCTGACCCAGCCTTTCTCCTCGTGCGTCCCCATCCCGCTCGGCCTCACAGTTTGCACGGCACGCAGACGGCGGACACGGGCGCTGCTGCCCTTGCAGGGCAGATGTCCCTGTGCTGCCGCGGTGGCCTTCCGCACTGTCACCTATGGTGAGAAGCCAGGACCGTGCCGTGCTCTAGGGAGGCCAAACCGCCTGCATAGCCTTCCAGGAAGGCGGGCACAGTGCCCGTGTGTAGCTGGAATAACCGGCCCTCGGGGCGTGTGGGGAGACCGGCTTTGGGGCAAGGTCCAATTCCACCCGCCCTTGCACACCAGGTTACGCACGGGGGGCAAAGGGGTGAGAGGGCTGGCAGGCACCTTGGTGGAGGGGACAGTGCTGAGTCCTGCTGGTGGGGGGGCTGCCACCACCACCGCTCCCCTCACCACCGCACCAGCCCCTTCCCTGCCACCCTCCTGCCCGGGCTGGACGGGGAGAACAGGAAGGGGGGTGCGACGGGCGAGGGGGCATTGACAGCACAAGGGAGGGGGCACACGCCGTGCCATGAGGGTGCATGTGGCGGTGGGTGGCGGCGCGACAGGGCTGAGGGGTGGCGTGGCAGGAGGGGACAGCAGGGCCGTGTGTGACAGCGGGGGGACAGCGCGAGCCGAGCGGGGCGGCGGCGGCACGGGGCGACGCGAGAGCGCGAGGAGGC
>VZSV01000252.1:841412-865455 GCA_013398735.1 Nothocercus julius | reverse complement strand
CCGCGCTGAGGAGGCGGCTCGCGCGGCCCCTGAAGCAACCCCCGCCGCCCCCCTGCGCCCCGTCATGAGCGCCCGAAGAGGGGGCAGCGCGACCCGGCCACTCACCAGTGCCGCCCCCGCTGCGAGCCAAAGCTGGTAAGCAAGAGGCGGTGCAGCATATGGGAGCTGAAAGCGAGGAAAGCAATCTAAGCAATCGCGTTTTCTCAACATTTGTTCACAGGAGCTTTCTCTCTCTCTCTCTCTTTTTTTTTTTTTTTTTTTTTTTTTTTTTGCACGTGGCGTCCCTTTAAACGTTGGCAAATGCACAGGCAAGTTTGCCAGTGACTGCGTAGAAATTAAAAAGGGGCGTTGCAATGGCTGGCTTCCATCTCGAGGCTTGGCCTGCGCCCGCAGACCAAAAATTTTCTCTTGCTGTTGCGCTGTGGTCAAGCTCTCCAGCTGGGTTGTATTGGGAGCCTTGGCCCCCACCGGTTCCCCCTGCGGTTGTGACTATAGGGCTCAGGCCGGAGCATGGGGACACATTTTCTTCCACCACCAATGCCGTAAAGCACGGGTGTGCTCCCTCTCCACATTTCACCATGACACTGCTTAGACCTGATTTTGCACTTTTTTTGGCTCCATCTTCTGTGACTGTTCAGGCCAAGGAGAGGGGCAGGGACAGTCCCAAGCCCTGTGTCCACAGGGATGGGGATGAAACAACATGCGAGGCAGTGTAGCAGGAGCCAACCTCGGGGCTATTTTGTCATGTGAAAAATAAGACAACCACAGCATCAAAAGCCCCTGGCAGGCCTCACTCAGGCTCAGAAAGAAACCAAGCGAGTTCCCCATTTGCTTGCCACCCTCCCTGGGTACATTTTACCACTGCTGCCTGGCTACAGTTGTGCTGGACTGTTTGGGAGTGAGTGGGGGAAAATAGAGGGAAGGAAGGATGAAAAGGGATTTGCTGGCCCTTCGCTTTCATTCCCAGGAAATACATATATACTAAAGAGAATATGTATACTAAACAGGCACTAGCATCTCTTCTTTGGCGCAAGCCCTTTGCAAAGTCATACACGGGCACATTCTTCCCTTTGCATTCAACAGGCAGATTTTCCTTGCAGCGTAAACCACTGTGGGAATGAATACATACAGCCTGCTTAGCATGCTGCAAGGAAGACCTGAGATGAGCCTTTAAATCACAGAGGCAGGAGGGGAAGCATAAAAGCAGCTCCAGAGCTGCGGTAAAAGTACCGCATTTGTGTTCAGCTTGCCCAAGCGTGAGCCAGCAGACCAGCCTCAGCCCTGCTCATTACGGATAACAAGGCTCTCTTGCTGCTGGAAGCTGAACTAGATGCCAGGGAGAGCCACTGTTTACAGCCCAGGTGTGCCTTTGGGGGCCACAACCCAGCAACCTTCCTTTAATCAACCTTGCTCTGTCTCTCTTGGGTTTATGGGGATATACAAGGTTTTTCAGATTAGTTTATGCCAGGGAGCCTCCCGCCCCATTGTCGTGATGCAAAATCTCAAGTTAAACTGCACTTCCCATCTGTCAGGCTTACTGGCAAAAAAGCCATGTTCTGGCTGCTGATTACGGGGGTCTGAAAAATGATCAGCCCTACAGAGGCCTGAGCCAAGGGAGGGCCTTTACGCTGTATTTACAAGCTGCAGAGGGAGATAAGCGACACAGATATTTTTGCCTTGAAGGGAGAGCATGAGGCTACTGAACCAAGACGGCAGAAAAGTGGCTTAAAGGCCCAGAAAACACCAACAGCTGCCTGAATGTCCTTACATGACCATGCAGCAACTTGCGCCTCTGAAGAGGTATTCTGAAGTTGCTCAGAGATGCAGGCTCCAGCCCAGGGCTGACCATGTACCACCTTTTCCTTCCAAAGACACCCAGCGCCTGCCAGAGCGGCGCGGAGGATCGAGCACGCTGAAGCTTGACAGCTAACGGAGGCCATGCAGAGATGAGGTTTGATCAAGCCCAGAAACTCCTGTGTCATGAACAGCCACAGTCTTGGCCTTGCTCCATTTTTACATGCTTCATTCTGCTCTCAGACTGTTGTGTTTATACACAGCTCTGATGGGATTTCATCAATATTTGCTTAGCCAAGTACACGCTCTAAGTTATAACTGAAATTCTCCTTTAATGAGCTTGCCAAGTCCCACTGCTGCCTTAGCGTTTCCGTAAGCTGCCACATGTCAGAAAACAGGTGACCTGCTTTTGGGTTTCTGTGCTGGGAAGGGAACAAACCTGATTCCTGAGCCAAGAGTGCATTTCCCAAGAACCGCACAGACTGCACGGAGAAGGTTGAAATGAGCCAGCTGCTGTTATAGGCCCAAGGAAGAGCTTGGAAACTCTCAGTGAGCACTGCAAGATGACGCGAGAGGGAAAAATGTGCAGAAAAGAATTGACAGCTCTGATCTCAGGCATACTTGATACTACACCAGGTGCTGAAAACAATGTTATGGACCGAGAGGACAAGGGAATGACAAATCATGATGCCTTAAAAAAACCTGAGAAATCACCATGTTCTTAGTTTAGCCCAGCCCATGACCAGTGCATCAGCCAGTATCCCTTACGTGCTTCTCTGTTACCCATGCAGCGCTCATGGGGTCCTTGGCTGCTGGGTCACCTTGAGAACTGCTCGAGTGCAGGGCAGCCTGTTACGGCCTCGTCTTCCAGAGGCCACAGGGTTTCCCCATGTGCAGCTGCTGCACCACAGAGCTGCAGGGACAAGGGAGACTATCCCACAGCGGGGGCATCCTGCTGTGGTCCCGCAGGAAGGCTCAGTCTAGGATTAAATTGCTGTGCAGGCAGAGAAAAGAGCATGACTAAAGTGCTTTCCAAAAAGAGAAAGAAAAGCAAACAAACAAACGAAAACCTCCATGCTTTTCCTTTTGGTTTTGTTTTACCATAACTCAAGGTATTTTTTTTTGAAAGGGGAACATGTTTTTTCTGCAATAGAAAACTGGCATTTTTCAATCAACTCTACCACACTAATTTTACCTGGAGATCTCAAAGGGACGGGAACTCGTGAAGTGCAAGTTCAAAGACAAAACATTTTGATGGAATAGCCTTTCCCTCCCCCCTCACCTCGCCTACTTTTAGTTTCTCAAAAATATAATTCAGTCATTTATAAATGGTTTCCACCTCACATATCCCCAAATCCCATGTTCGTGCTGCTCTTTCATCTGCAGGGAAAAATATTTATGTAGTCAGAGAGGCTTTGAACAGCATGGATTTCTTCATAGGGTCAATTATTCTTATACCATATGCTTGACAGGAATCAGCCTAGGGAAGTCTAAGTAATGACAGTACAAAAAGTAAAACAAAAAAAGGGAGATCTAAAGTGATGGCAGAGATTAACTTCAAGATCTGTATGCAAGTTCCCTATACATTTCATTTACTACAGTTGTCCAGAGAGGAAACTGCACCAACATAATGAGTAAGCAGCCAGTTAAATTAAGTTTCACTACTCCACTCAGTTGTTGAGTCCAGATCCATCACCCACATCGTTTTGATGGTAGGTTCCCAGTAATTTTTGCTACTCTTCCCTGGGCCTGCCAACCACAGGAGGAAGAAGAAATGCTCCAAATCAGTGTTTCCACACTGCACACTATGGCTTTGGGGAGACCGGTTCAGCCCCTGGCACCCTACAGGCACCATATATGTTAGAAGGAGACATCTCCTACCACATGTGTATCTAACTCCCTGTCTGTCAAAAGGCCCCGACTCCAAACGCGTGCATGTGGAAACGCAGCCTTCTGGCACACCCAGGCCTTGGCGCAGGTTTCAGCTGCGCTTGGAAAGCGGCAAGAGAGAGCCGAAATTGCAGAAAAATCCAAACAAAATATTTAATCCTTCTGTTCGAAGTAATGCTCTGCAGTCACATTTGACTAACATTTCATTATTAAACTAATTTTCACATGCAAGACCTTGCCATGGTCTCCTTTCAGGCTTATATCAGCTTGACATTTCTCCTTTCTCTCTTCAGCTAGGGCACTAAGCCAGAAGTAATCCCAGCTCTTAGTATTTTCAGGTTTGACAGCACTCCTCTCCCACTAAGGGAGACTGCACAAATGCTGAGGAAGGTTGGTATTTTGAAAACTGCCAGGTGACTGCTGGAAAGCACAACATGGAACACTGCTGTAGTACTGACGTGTAACACACAACAGCCTTTCATCTTGGGAGACATTTCCAAAGGAAACTCAGTGGCCAGTCCAATTCCTAACTTATTGTAAATCACTCAAGTGTTTACATTTTATTAATGGCAAAGTAACACCTTAAAACACCTGCCAGGTGAAATACAGAATAAAGAGAACTCTTTTATATTATGTGGTATCATATAGAAAGCAAGAAATGAAGAAAAAATTTTTTTTTTTTTAGTTCTACGTCTTTCCTGAAAATATCTGGCTTGATTCTCAGTTATCCTGTGGTCACTTGCCTGGAGTGTGGGGCTGAGGAAGCCTGAAAATGGATATTCCCTCTCAGGAAGGGCAGGGCAATGACCTTAGAGATAAATGAAAATCAGGCCCGGTATCTTCAAAAAATGCTCCAGTGTTAACAGTACAAAGCCTCTCTCCTGCACTGGCTGTCATGAAAGGCTATATGTCCCATTAATTCCACATACTTTCTTTCTTCTTTTTGTATTTATTTTTTCTTTTGCTGTTTCCTAATACACGGCGTCTGTTAAATTCAGAAGCTACCTAACTGTCTCCATATTTTGCTTAGAAACCAATGGATATTGCATGCAGCTGAACTATCAGTAGAGACTCTGACTTCAGTAAAGGTCAGTGTTCAAAGACCTGATAGTCAAAGGCAGAAAAAAAGAAACTAAGAGGCCTCTAGTGCAACAGGAGCTAAAATACGCATGCTATGATGGCTCTGGCTGGTCAGAATGTAAGGTAGGTCTCCAAACATTGAGATCCAAGCTTTATTTGATTAAGGCATCGTTGAGCTCTGTACTTGTACAAATTACAATGTATATACGACAACAAAGGAATCATCTCAACATTGGCATCCATTTGGATTTTGGCCCACAGAGAGACTAATTTTCAACACAAAAGCCTGCTCAGCAGTAAATAGTTCTCATATTTAGCAAAAAGAGCAGCATATTGGTCTGGCTAACAGGGCTAACATAAAAAAGCAAGCAGATTGTGAAATAAGTGTTTAACTGATTTTAGGCTGTTTCTCCTCCTTATGCAGCCTGTTTTTCTTGGTGCTGTTGGTGTTGTTTCCCATTAGTTTCCACAGCACACTAGGCCCTGACCCATCCCCTCCAAGAATCGTGTCTCAAAAGCATCTTCGATTAATATTGGAAACAAATACTCCCCTGAACTGCACCTGGAAATGAGAGTTAGTTCTTCTGACCTGCCAAGTTTACCATGAACAAGCAAATTACCGTGTATTTGGACAAGAACTACAGTGACAAAAAGGCAAATATCTATCATGCTTATCTCTAATACTAAATAATAGGTAACTTTTTTTTTTTTTTTTTGACACTTACTACTCTGAAGTTTGGACATAACACAGCTAATAAGGAAAAAAAAAAAAAACAAAGCTAGAAATGAATCGTTCCCTGTGGGAGCCTCCTCCAGAATTAATTTGGCCTAACCAGTCCAAAAACCGGAAAAAAAGCAAACAAAGAAACTAATTTTAACCAGAAGAAAATAAATCCAGTGCATGCACACGGGAGTGTGCGCCCCTCACACACGTAGGCAGCGGCACTGACATAGAGAGGAGTGTTGCTTTCTCAGCCACTGCCATCTCCGGTCTTTTCTTTGCGAGCCTGGACCATCTCCTTGGGAGCCCGTTTTCGGTCAGTAACTAACCCCACCCAAAACATGCAGTCAATGAACCAAGTGGTTGGGTTGAACTTCAGGCCCAGCTCACTGGATGCGTAGTCAAACGGGAAGGTGTGGTGGTAGTTGTGGAAACCCTCACCTGGAGGAAAAAAAAGAAGAGAGAGTTTGGAGGCTGCCCCACGAGCAGGTTTAGGCCTTTAGAGACAGACTTGGTGGCACAACCCAGCATGGGTTTCCCAAGTCAGGCTAGGTCAGGCTCTGGCCACATCTGGCTACAAGAGACCCAACCCCTGGGGCACATCCACAACAGACATTCCCCAATGCTTTGGATCTTGTTTCCCAGAAGAAAGAGAGATTCTGCCCACCCCAACACTCAGAGAAGAAAACTAGACGTGCTCCTACTAGATGAGAGGTAACTCCTAAGTGGAGGAGCGGTAGTTTGGGACAGTGAAGTGGAAAGAAGCAGCAGTGGATTGCTGTGCGAACAGCGGACTTGTTGGGGAGTTACCGCTCCAAGCCTACAAACCTCTCAGTGGAGCCAGAGCCTCAGCGGCCTGTCTCGGCACTCACCAATGGCTCCCATGGTGACAAAGCCGTTATCCCTGGGGTTGATGTTCTTGTCGTAGGGGCGGTTGCCGTACATGTGAGCGACGCTGTTGACGAGCCAGATCATGTTGAGTGAGACGGCGTAGCGCAGAATGGAGGCCAGGAAGTAGGCGTTCCACAGGCTCTCACCCCACATGTACCACGGCACGAAGGCGGGGAACACGAAGCACATCAGCACCACGGAGAGCTTGTAGTACCTAGAGGGAAACAAAAGGACGCCCTTAGTGTGCTGGGAACAACGGCCGAGAGGGCTACCAGGAAATCGCCAGGAAAAGATCTGCAATGAATAAATGAACCACTCCATGAATGGAGGACAACCCATTCTTGCATGTCAAACTGAAATACCAATTACATCCTAGTAGATATTAGCTATATTCTTTTTTTTTTTTTTTTTTTAAGATCAAAACGCTTTTTGTATTTTGCTTTTTTTTTAAGATATAAATTAGGTTATGTAAAACAGAATGGGCACACATGTTTTCACCTCCTTTCAAGTGAAAAAAAAAAATCACCCTTCCTATTCAAGAAGTTGAGTGGTTGCTCTGGCCAGGCACAGGGGAGGTAGGTACTTGAGACACATTCAGAGTAAGCACTCAGTGTAGGCAGTAACAGATCATCTCGCCCTAGTCTCAACCTGGTCCTCCACTCTTAAAAAGGAGGTCTAGTTATGCTTCCCCTGTTTTGGAAGAAAAGAAAGCCACGGAATGAGACACCTATCTTTGAAGGGGTATGTGCATATGATCACATACTTGGAAAAATAAAGTCAAATGAAACCAACACACAGAGCAGTGGAGGGAGGAGGCTGAATCTGTCAAGAAAGACCAACAGCTGAGCTTTAGGGTAAAAATAAAGCCATATGTCCAGAAAAAAAGCAGGAAAGAGAGCGCAGGATGTAAGGAGTGCAGAGGTGAAGAGCAAAGACCATTGTGGGAGAAATGAGGAGAAGAGGAGCCAACAGGCCAAGGGGAATGATGCAAAGGGAAGCAGAGCAGAGGAGCAGCTCTGCAAGAAGTAGGAAAGAAAGTGCCAGGAGAGCGATAGGAAATAAACGGCTCTTCATGGAGAATGGGTTAAGTGGACTCAGAAGCAGAGAGCAGCAAGGCAATGGGAGGAGACAGTAAGTGGAGGCTGTGTCTTACTAATCTGCTACAGCATATCCACAGCTTCAGAGGCAAAGTGGCCCTGTCCTCCCTGTCAAGCCCCCCTACGTCCTTGGAGCCCAGATTTACCTACATCCTAGAGCCATCCCGGGCCATCAGCACAAAAGATAGTGGCCACACACTACTGGAGCAGCAGGCAACAGGATTGTCAGAGAGTGAGAGAAAAAAAAAAAAAAAAAAGGTGCAAGCTAAAATATTGTTCTTTTGTTCCTATCTGACAGGTTTAAAATAGATCCCTGCTAGCGCTGAGGATTTTCTGGAAGGGATGAGAAAGAGCAAGGTTTGGTTTTAACTGAATGGTTACTAAAACTTTGCATTTGTCACAAGTTGTTCGCATAGCAACAGTTGTTTGTTTCAAGCTTCATTCAAGTTTCAATCAACAGCCACAGGATATTAAAAAAAAAGAAAAAAGTGTTAGTACTGGCAGCATTTCTATAAGAAAAAAAAAAATCCATGAACATAATTTATCTAAAGCATGCCAGACAGCTTTGATAATCTTGCGTATGAAGTCAATTAATCCTGTGCTTGGCAAGCTCTCCGTTTGACTTCTTTTGTTTGAGGACAGTCTCACATGCTGGGCTCCAGATGAAGATCTGCACAGACCATCATGAAAAGAAGGCATCTCCAGAGCTCTTTCCTGTGGCTCTTTCTTCATTCACCTGAAGCAAAGCTCTTCTAAAGGGAAAAAATAAAGGACAATTTCCCACGGACTTCTGAACCACGGCCTGCCTAAGGCTGGCAGAACTCATCAGTTCAAGGATAGAAATTCAGCTACAGAAGAATGTTTCCGTTCTAGAAAACTCAGAGTTTAAAATGTTTCCCACTCAGCATTGAGACAAATGAGAAAAATTATCAAAACACCTAATCAGGCACTGATTAGAGCCCTTCTGCGAGATGCAAGAAGCTCAGACTGAGGTCTTAGAAAAGGACATGAGATTTCACATCCAGATGGGTACCTAACTACAGAATTTTTGCCCTTTTAGGGTCTTTATCCTTAGGAAAAAGATGGAAGTGGATTTTTTCTTCCAAGGAGAGGAAAGGCAAAAATCTAGATGTCCTGGCCACAGCGGGTTGGGATATCTGTCTTTGGGGCAGAACCGTGCTGAGATACTCCCTTCCGGTGTCTGTTTTCTAAGCTGGTCACATTTGATCACCACTGACTCCCTCCAGGGGACAAACACAGCACTGAAGGGGGGACAGCACTTGTGACACGCTGAACCAAACTCGAGGATCTTGAAGGTGCACAGGCTTTCGTAGGGACAAGTGTTTCACGTTTAAAGCAAGACCCTCATTTAAACAACAGCTCTGACTGCAGAGATGTGTATTTAAAAAAAAAAAAAAAAAAAAAAAAAAAAAAAAAGCATGAGATTGAGATATCACAGGAAATGCCAATATCCAGAGCAAGGACATGGAGTAAAGCCTAACTTCCCTGCACCAAATCTGCTTGATCAGTACATGATGTTTGCAGCACCATCAAGGCAGAAAAGGTAACAAAACAGCCAAGAGTTACTGTAGCAAATTGCAAAAGAAGCTTTGCAAACACCCACTGCTGACAAAGGAGCCAGTACAAGTGACAAAACAGGTTGATGGGAGTGAATTCTTCCCTCTTGCAGCATCTCTGATGTGGGGGTAGTGCTGATAGTGTGCAGCTTTCTCCAACACAAAAACCAAAACCAAAAAACCAACCACATGTATTTCAGAACTCAGCTGACTGCCCCTTTTGCCCATAAAATGTTCTCAAACCCAGTTACATGGTTTGCAGTCACTGGAGCAAATACTTGCTGCCACAGTCCCTCATCTGTTCCTATGATGTCTTTACTCATGTAGAGGACAAAGCAGGGAGCTCATTTTCCACCTCTCACAAGGCGTGTAACAAGCTGAACTTGGTCTGTGCTAATTCTCACAGGAGATGATTAATGTCCTGTGAGCATAAAGATGAAGACTGATGCTCCTGGAAGGAGAAACACTTTGTCTGAGCTGGCTCACAGGTGCCAAAAATAAGTTAGCAGACTGAAAGGTGCAGTTTTGCGTTAAGACAGCCATCACAGCCTTTGCTCCACTGCTCACACAAGAGCACTGAGGTCCCAGCAGCTTCTGCTGTGGCCGTTTCAATGAAGAGCCTTGGCTTTCTGGAAAAGCACAAGGACAAGGGTAGAGCAAATCTGCTTGGGCAGCAGAGCCTCCTGCAAAGACAGCCTGCAAGCTTCAGCAACATGGCTGTATTGAGGAGAAGGGGCATGGCAAAGTGGTGGGGATATCGTGGTAGGGGGGAAAAGGGAAAAGATGAGACTGAAGAAGGAGGCAAAACCAGGCAAGGATCCCTCCAAGCTGCATCACACAACAGCCAAGCGCTCCCGCTTACTTTCTTTGGAACCTGACGACAGGGTCAGCCATCAGGTCACTCAGATCCAGTTTACTCCCTTTCTCGATGACGTCCGGGTGCTTGCGCATCAAGAGCCAGCCGATGTGGGAGAAGAAGAAGCCCCGGAGCGCATTGTGCGGGTCGGCATCCGTCTCGGCGTACTTGTGGTGCACGCGGTGGTCTCGGCTCCACTCATAGATATCGTTCTGCACAGAGAGCACAGCGGGGTGAGAGGAGGGAGGCTGGGCGCTGCTTTGACAGGACTGTCCCCTGCCGCCACCCCCTGTGGAAATAGCACCCCAAGCCCCACACTGATGCTTTTCAGCTAAGATTATCAGCTCAAGTCATTCTGAGGGACTCTGACTTTGCAGGGAGACTGCACATCATGATGCTCCCATCAATGTCCACGCTGAACGGCACATGCTCTGGGAAGCAGTGACACAGACTGGAAACAACCTGGAGCTGGAAAAGACCTTGGGCCAACAGCCTCTTGGGAACTATCATCAGGCTGCCCTAGTCTTACACCTTTCTAATGGTCGCCCTCAAGGGATGAAGCTGCTGCATCCAGGCCTATGTTCTTCCTCGACACCCTGGCCACATGGGGCTGGGATATCTGTCTTTGGAGCACCACCACGCAGAAGTTCACAGTTCTGGCATCCCTTTTTTTAAGCCAGTCACAATTGGTCACCACTGACTCCCTCCAGGGACATACAGAGCTAAAAATGGGCCAGCGCTTGTGACATGCTGAGCTAAACTGAACAGGAGCCTGCAGGTGCTTCGCCTTTTGGAGGGACAGGTCTTCCCTGTTTAAAGCAGCGCTCTCATTTAAATGACTGCTCTGTCAGCAGAGATCTGTACAAGAGCATGAGATGGAGTTATCATGGGAGATGGGCCTTTTTTATGGGGAATTAAACCGTGGATTCACAAACAGGCTGGAAGGGCAGTCTCCATCCCATAACACCAACTCAGCAGTGGACCCAGATGAGATACAAACTAAAGCTCAGACTTGTCTCTGCCAAAGCAGTCAGCAGACATGGGTCACCGAAATACCCTGTGGCTGTAAATGGGATTAGCTAGATGGCAGGGAGGAAAGGATGGACCACAGCTTAAGAACCAGATCCTGTAGAGGACAAAAGAACAAAAGGTCCTCTTTCTTAAATTTCTGAAAGGTCCTCTTTCTTAAATAGAAATGATCTTTTAGATGAGACTATTGATCATTATGCTACAAGAGTCCTTGATAAAATTATTTGTGGCATAGCATATAAGCAGGTCAAAGCAATAACAGCGTGAGAAATTAGCTTGGCTTTTCCTAGAACAGCAAATACCTGCAGGGCTGGCAAAAAAAGAAAAAAGATTCCTCAGATGAAAGCATTAGGAAGCTGTGAAACAGCAGAATTGCATCTAATTATGAACAGAGGGGCTAGGAGGAAGTAAAGGCCAGAGGCCAGAGCTCTTGGCAGTAAATATTATGGACAACTAGAGTATGGCACGTGTAAGTATGCTCCAAGTGTATTATAGCAGCCGTTTTTCAGGAACATGCCACTCTTGATCAAATTTCCAGGAAACACAAGGGTCTATCCATTCCAAAGCAACAAGTGGCAGAATCTCCCTCTGATGGTGCCACAGCCAAGAGATTTTCATTAGTGAATCCCTTAACAATCTTGCAGAGCAACCCCTGACAACAAACTGGGAGCCCAGCCAACTCCACGTGCTGACAGGTCACGTCCAAGGACCACTCCAGCTCAGGCTGGACTGCGTGTGCCCAGCCAAACATCACAGCTTGTTTCCCAGAGAAGGCAAGGAGCAGGCGTATGGAACAAGGTTACAATGGCACATGCCAGGGAAGAGACGCCCTGACCGGAACGGTGGGCTTTGAACCACCAGGGAATCAGGGAAACCTCAGCCCTTTGCTGAGACAAACATGTGGGCAGGAAGCACAAAGTCTTCCAAACTTACACAAGCTTAAGTAAGGCTGGGTGGAGGGATAAGAGTCAGTTCAGCACACTTCAAGCACAAGCAAGCACTGGGCTAACTGCCACATGCAATGGCATCTCTAGGGAGAGCACCCCACAGTTCCATGCAACATGAAGTTAAAACAGCTCGGCCAAGTTCCCAGTGCTCCTCAGGAAGGCAGAACACCTCCAAGGTTACCTGTTCCTGCCAGTGCTGGGGAAGTGGGCCCGAGTGCTCCTTCACCAGCCGTTCACGATGGTCTGAACGGACCTTTGCTGATAACGTGCATCATGGTAACTAGCAGCAGAGTTCAGACTGCTTATAGCAGGTTCATACTCTGCCTCAGCAAAAAGCCATCATGAGGCCAACACAGCTGAGAGCAAAATGTATAGCAACAGGGGAGCAGAAGGCAATGAAAACATAACAGACAGGCTCACTGCAATCCAGTGTGACACAGATTCATTTGAATTGAGCATGAAAGATAAAATCTGCTGTGAAACAGGAGGCTGGTACCAGGGGGTTCTTAAAAACTCAAAACAGTTGTTTAGCATGCTGAGCAAAGGTTTTGTCAAGCTTTACAAGGAATAGAGAGGCACAACGCAGCTGGAATATGAGTCAAAATAAAGGAGTTACGGTCCAACTGAACATCTTCTTAACGAACTCATATGAACACAATGGGCTCTTGGTAATGTGAGCAGGAATTAATAAAGTTAATTCTCTCCGCTTGAACAAGGAGACAAATGAAAGATAAAAGGAACAATACAGAAGCAGATAAACGGACTGTCTTCGTCCTCTCTCAAGGTACAAGAACAATAAGTCACCCCAAGAGATTAAAGGGAAAAGGCTCAAAATTCAACGTGCAACTCACAAAGGTCAACTCACCCGTGGAACTCAGCACCGTAAGAGGCTATGGCAGGCAAGCAAGGTAATTCATGACACAGAGCTGTTCTTGGCAAACGAGTAGTACGTTTACATTGCAAAGACTCTGCTTCTAGCTGGGCTCCTACCACCACCTGGGTGTTACAGTCAAGATTTGAACCCTAGGATTCCCTATCAGTGAATACAGAGAGAGTCGCACTTCTTTGCAGATGTATATGGATTCTACTGATGAGAACTGTGAAATAAAAGAGAGATAAAATAAGAGTGCATATAAAGAAGCCTGATCGTAGAAGCTGTTTCATGTATCCAGCTATAAGCGCCTGGCTGGATCAAGAAACCTGCTTATGGATGTAGTTGCGTGCAGTTAGTTTGTACGGAGGTTTGGACACTGTCCTGTGAAGCGCTGGGCCTGACCTGGGACAGAGAGAGGCTGCTGGAGCAGTGGGATCTGGACCTACGCATGCTGGACTCGGCCCTAATGTCATTACTGTGCCTAGGCTGCCAAATGTGCCTTGCAAGGCGGGTGACGAAAGGGACTGCATACTCCCCTAAGCCAGCACAGGATTATCAGCAGGAAATGTCTTGCTGTTGCTTTTTTTTTTTTCTCCCCTCTTGTTATCTCTAAACTGAAGAGATGCCTTCACAGGGAATAAAGTTGCATGGAGGCCCAAAATCAGGATGGGTGACCACCAGCCCACCTGGAAAGCCATGGAGTTGGCCGCAGCCAGGAAGATCCGCAAGGGCAGCTTGGCTTTGTAGGATCGGTGACTCCACAAGCGATGGACGCCCGCAGTCACGCCCAGGATCGTCATGAGGAAGCACAAATACGCTGAAAGACAAAAGCCAAACCACAGAAGCCATTATTTTTGCTTTCTTTAACGTTAAGATGCTTCTTGCCCCTGCCTGGGGCATTCAGAAAACAAGGCTGGGCAGGCAGGAGATGAGGATCTTGGCCCAGCTCTGCTGGGGCTTTGCCAAGAGCAGCCTCCTGCCACCTGCCGCCCTCTCCTACCGCACCGGGGCAGCGTTTGGGGCAGTCAGCAGTGCCGAAGCTCCACGCCGTGACTTGGTTCTGCTCTTCACCTTTGCCAAATGCCCTGCAGCAAAGCTTGCGTCAAAAGGGCAGCACCAGCTCTCATAGGGCTCTGCCGGGCCCCTCCAGACAGGGCATGGCTTGAGTTTGATCTGTCACCTAACTGAGGAACTCCTGAAAAACACTCCATCATAGTTCCCACAAGAAAAAAAAAAAAGTCTTATGAGTGGGAGCTTATTCCCTTGGCAAATGCAAGAGGAAGCTCAGCATTCACCCAGCATTCACTCAGTCTTCCTCAGCTTTGGAAATTTGTCCTTTCCTGTTCTCTTAATTAAAAAAAGTTTTCCAAGCAAACTGGTTTTGAGTGTTTTTTCAGGTGGCCGACGCAGCGAGGAATTGGGCCCGTTCCTTACTCACCGTGCTCTGGCTCCAGGCTGGAGGAGCACATGTCTGGCCGTAAAGTGTGCAAAACTAAAAAGTGTAAAATTCAAAGCAGAGTAGATTCAAGCACAAACTTTGAAGGACAGCCTCCAGCGAGTGTGCACCTCAAAAAGCCTCACGTGTGCTGCCGAGCGCAACAGGCTGAAGTCTACCGCTCAGCTCCGACTTCTGCCTGTTCCCAGAAGGGAGGTGCGTAATAAAAGCTCATGCCATCTTCTCCACGTGTTAAGTACAGATCTATTTTTGTAACTATCTGATGGGTAAACATGCTTGCACCATGACTAACTTGCACCCCAGTTTCCTCTGCAGTCCTGGAGCTGTTTGCAGATACCTTTAGAGCGCAAGGCCACAGGCTCCTCCTGTAGAATTGTGGCCCACCTACTCTGCCATGTTCTATACAGGATACCTGATCAGGAGACCTAATCAGTGTCTATCAGTACCTCAAGGGAGGCAGTGAGGAGGATGGGGCAGCCTCTTCTCAGTGGTGGCTGCTGACAGGACTAGAGGAAACAGCCACAAACTGAAGCACCAAAAGTTCCATCGGAACTTAAGGAAACATTTCTTGACAGGGAGGGTGACAGGGCACTGGAACAGGCTGCCCAGAGAGGTTGTGGAGTCTCCTTCCCTGGAGATCTTCCCAACCCGCTTGGACGCAGTCCTGACCCACATGCTGTAGGTGACCCTGCGTGTGCAGGGGGGTTGGACTGGATGATCTCTAGAGGTCCCTTCCAACCTTAAGCATTCTATGATTCTATGAAATGAAAGCAGAGGTACTGCTCCAAATAACGGTTGCTTGGCCTCCCTTCCGCCGTACCTCAGGGTTCTCCTCCCACGGCAAAGCGAAAGCCTCTTTCTTTGACCAAGCACTTGCTCAAACATCCATCATAATCACAACCAGTTGTACAAAAAGAGAATTCAAGATAAGCGCTACGGAGCAGATCCAACATTACACTACTACTCGTTTTTTCTTGACAGCGAGATGGACTGGTAAGACACGGGCCAAACCAGCAGCTGCGCTGAATTTGATGGATTTGCACCACTTGATGAAACAGCTTTCAAGCTTTCTATAGCTCAGCCTAAAAGACCCTGAGGACCATACCCCACTCCAAAACA
Organism: Nothocercus julius; assembly: GCA_013398735.1. NCBI lineage: Eukaryota > Metazoa > Chordata > Aves > Tinamiformes > Tinamidae > Nothocercus > Nothocercus julius. The sequence continues at coordinate 850,124 of VZSV01000252.1, read as the reverse complement.
CCCAATGCGACAGAAGGATTTTGAACTGTATTTTGGGAGCCTTTGGGTATTTAAGTGCCCCCATGTGTCCCCACCTTCGAACAGCACCTTCCAGCCTAGGCGGTCACATAGGAGACTTCCCTCCATTCCTACCACTGCCTCTTCACTGGAAGTCTACAGCTGCAGAGGAGAGACAGGTCTATGTGACACAGGGCTGCAGGGGTCCCACCAACAGACAAGGCAGCTCTCAGGCAGAAGGTCTTCAAGAAGGAGCTGAAAGAAGGGAAGTGACCTGCACTTTGGGACAGGAAGGGACTGATGCTGCGCTGCAGCGGAAGGATGGAGAGAGCCTCGTACACAAGGGCCCCTCCTGGCTCACCAGCCTCCTCAAAAGACGATAGTCAGGAATGGTCCAACAAGGGCAACAAGGGCTGCACTGCAACGTCCTCCGAGCCTCCCATGCGGCATAGCCCGAACGGGACTTCCTCGAGGTTCTCCCAGGCAAAGAACCCGGGCTCCTTCCTCCTGCCTTCCCCAGGGCCGCAGGGAGCTGCCAGCCCCAGTCCACGCCGGGGACAACCGGACGAGACGGAGCTACAGCAGCTGGGGCTCGTACCCACATAACACATCTGGGTTTTGGCTTGGCAGAGGGGGCATCGTAACAGCAGGAATAGTCCTAAAATAAATTCTGAGGGCTGAAACAAACATCCCTGGGAAAAAAAATCATCCAGGAGCCTGATGACCAGAGCAGAAACAAATCCTGTCAATCAAAAGCAAAATGTACTGCACGGCACGATGGGATTTCTGCGATTCTTACCAGAATCAGGGTCTTTGGAAAATGTTACATGGACACCAATTCCCAACGTATAAAAGCTAGGAATTCAAATATTTGCATTGTAAAGATGAGTCCCAAGCTTTCTTCTGCGGAATAAATTATCAGCTCAAACCCCAAATTGCACCAGAAACCATTTGATTTTACATTAATTGTGTATAGAAACAATAGCTACGGTAACTAAATGAGATGAGAGCCACTACTTACCTATCTGGCTCCTTTTTTTTTGAGGTGAACGCCTCTGTGAAACATATGAAAGGATTACACTGTGGAGAAAAGCTCTGTGAACAGTTCAATTTATACCCCAAACTCTTAGATTTGTAACCAGAGGTGGGAGGAGGCCAGCCCCTGTCCTGCCATCTCCTGCTCACTCTCTCACGCCAAATGGTGCACAGATAGGATAGCCAGCCAAAACACATGGCCACCTCTTCCCAAGCATGGTCATCTTTCCACTTTTTCTTTCTTTTTTTTTTTTTTTTTTTGGTGTTGTGAGAAGTAAGATGGAAATGCGTAGCTTGCAGCTTTGTATTCAAGACAAAGGGAGTGGAGAAGGATCCTTCCGAGCCACTTCCCGATGGCTTGCGCTGAGGAGCTTCACCTCAAAAAGCCCGCGCTGCACGGAGCCCCTGGCGCTGGAGCAGAGCGGAGCGTGCGGCTGGGCACGCATCCCAGGGCAGCTTCCCGGCCCTGCGGTCCGCAAGGAGCGGCGCACGGTGACCACGGCCGCAGCGCCTTCCTCCTCTTCTACCACGTGCGGCCCGAAAGCGGCTTCCTTCTCAGCAGCGGGGTTACCCTGTTGACCATGAGAATTCACATCCTCTCCGCTGAGCGCCAATACTGCTGTTATTAGGAACGTGTCACCCTGGCCCTGCGGCCAGGGCTCCATCACACGGCTCCCTTGGGCAGGTACCACATTCCCCTGCTTAGAATCCTACCGAAACGAGCCCTGTGAGAGCTCTGACAGGAGGGTTTCCGACCGCGAGCTCCCTCAGCACAGCATAGCTGACAAAACACTTCTGAACTGGAGCAAAGGACGAAGTGCAGAGGGGAAAAGCAAAGGGAAGAAGGGGAGGAGAGCAAACAGCACCAAACAAACAGCCGGGACAAAAGGAGAGCGGAGAGACCCGCGCCACTGCGGTGCGCAGGGGAAGGATGCAAAAGAGAAAAGCGACTTGAGGTTCATCTGCTGTGCAAACAGGGAGCCAGCAGGCTGCTCGGCTCTCCAGCACACTCTGCACAGATGCTATTTATGGGAATATGCCAGAATCAATAGGGAGAAGATTTTTATTCCATATCCTTATTAATCATCTGAAACAAAGGCAAACAACATATTAATTACACCTGCGGATGATGCTAAATTCGGAGCAGCGCTGAGAGCTAAGAAACACAGAGAGATCCAAGCAGAACCAGCGAAAGTAAAGCTCCAAAGGAGAATATTCTGGATAGAAAGGGACAAGTAACATAGCTCAGGGGGCAATAATTGCAGACAGGGATGTGTAGTGAGAATGAGACGCCTAGGGAAGCGGTAACGCGCAAGGAGCAGCGCCAGCAGCAAATAAAATATCCTGAGCTTGCAATACAATAAGGCAGCAAAACACATCAACAGTTTTGAACTGCAGGCACAGGGCATCAGTGTCACAGTCCCAGGGAAGCCGTGCTCACCATACCAGGCAAGTCATTTAAAAGTGTATGGGGTGGGAGATCAACAGCATCAGACATTTTTCAGAGTGCCTCATCTTGCCCTTGGCGTGGCTTGATTTCCAAAAAAAGCACTACTATAGCAAGTACCAAACTCCTGTGAAAATCTGTGTCCAAGTCACCAGGCTCTTATGAAGATACACAGGACCCTGCCGCAGACTGTTGCAATTTCAGGGGCATCAGGATATCATCGTTTGTTGCAAGAAGTTCCTTCACTCCAAGGGAAAATAACCTGTTGCCAGGCTCTCTGCTGTACACTCAACACCCAAGGTAGAAGCTCATCTCTTTCCGAAACCAGAGACCACCTCATAACCCAGTAACACAGAAGAAACTGTCATCATCTCAGTCATCTCCTCTGAGGGATAGAGCACTAGGTATAAAAATAGCAGTTGCAAAGCAAACACAATTACACAGTGAGCGTTGCTGAATGTCAATATGCAAAACATGCTTTCAACCACAGAGTAACGCCATGCAATCACTCCTGAGGGATGGGATGCACCGCGCACGGCATTGGCTCACGCTTCTTGGCTTACAGCTTCTTGGTAAGACAGACATTTCCCGATCATCCACAAGGGACAGCTGGGAGATAGGGGACAGCGGGGCCAAGAGCAGGGAAGACCATTGGCGCTTGCTTTGCAGTCCTCATCAGCATCGCCAGTGGCACTTCTCTCATGCCTTGGAGTCTCTTGCAAAACCAAGGGGTTTGGACACTGTACTCAAACAAGGCAAGGTGGCAAATAGGGCCCTGGCAACCCTGCATCCGTGTAGTTTGGCCTGGCTAAGCAAGACTGAACATAGATTCCAACGCAGCCCCATTTTCCCAAGAGATTTGGCGGTCAGGCAAGTTGGGCGAACATTCGACCTTGTTTCCTCGTTACAAAATGCAATGAGCATCTTTCTGGTCCTGACACAGCAAAGCACCGACTCAGCTTCTAAGTCCCACGATTAAAACTGTTTGTTTGGGCAGTGCAGAGATTTTCTGCACCAAGTGAGGAGAAAATAGGGCAGGAACATTCCCCAGCACCCACAGCCTTTACATTACAGAAATCAGAGGGTTCATCCCCGCCCAGACATTCCCTGATGCCCACTTCTACAAGTAGCTCCGCTGTTATCATGACAGTGATGAGCACATGGGTGTAATTCCAAAGGGGCCCAAGGCAGGGAGGAGGAGGCAGCAAGAGGGGGTTCTTACTGCACATCCCATTACGTGATTCTTAGCATTGACACTGCTGTGATGGGGCGGAGGGTGAAGAAAACGCAACAGGCCCTTTTTTCCTCTTGGGATCACTTGTGCACAGCAAGTGGCCCATGTGTTCAAGGCAAAGATGCACCTGAGGGATGGAGGATATTTTTAAACCATGGAGTCCACAAGACTGACCTACATTTTTGTCCTCATGCTCAAGTCCAAAGTTACATTAGCTGCAACCTTCTGAGGAATCCGTTGGGTGAGAATAACTCACCTTAGAAATGCTGTTATATGATCATCCTGTGACATGGCACTATTTGGTGGAAATACTCTTTCCACAGCTGGAATAGCCAGAAAAGTCTCAGGCAAACCTCAGTGTGACAAAGCCTGGCAAGAGATTTCAATGTCTGCACAAGCCAACTTGTCCCTCCAGTCACGAGGCCGGGGAGCTGCCTACAGAGGGATGCCATAACTTGGCTTACATACACAAATATCCATCTGAAGGTGAAAACAAGAGGGACGTGCATGTAGCATTCATGAATTTACTCAACAATAATTTTGCCTCTATCTATTCAGCCAACCTCAAAATTGCTTGCTAGCAGATTGTAGTAATCTAGTAATTTAGTAATCCATTTTTTTTGCACTACAACTGGATAATGCTTTTTTTTTTTCTTTTTTTTTTTTGAAGTGCCCTGGCTGACCTCAGGCAGAGTGGATGAAACCAGTATTTTGTCTCTCCCAAAATCCCATTTAAAGCACACCAGTGAAAGCACTTGTAGCCGGGCCAGGGACACAACTGTGGCGGTAGCACCAGTTCCCCCAAACAGCCCCTCTCCAGTGCAGGCCAAACCTCACAGGGAACTCATGTGAAAACCACAATGTGAAAATGGAAGGCCAGAAGCAGGCTCATCTAAAATTAGATCTAAACTGCATCCGAGCTGCTCTACATTGAACCCAAAGAGAAAGACGTAAGATGAAGGACGCCAGAGGGGGAGAACAGGTTTGGAGCTGCGGTAAGAAGGACTTGAGATGAGCCCTTCTCCCGCAGTCCCATCACAGAAGAAGTCCAGGAGGAGCCACCTGCCGCATTCCCTTGGCCCGGCCCTCACGAGGTCAGGGAAATCCAGGCTCTGCCCGCCTGGCTGCACATGCCTGCGGAGGCATTCTCAGGAACAAGCCCCAGAGCCAGGCCTTTTAGCTGCGCATACAAAAGACTTTATCCCGCTTGGAATAGCGAAACCGTTCGCATTGACAACTGCGGCCAATGTGACAGAAATAAAGCCAAGAGAGCAGTGGAAATCATGGCTGGCAGCAAACATGCCAGAGAAGACTAAAATTCCCCGAGGATACAAATACAGATTCCCTGAACTCACCAGCAACTGCTAACTGCCCTAAGATGCTGAACAGTTTATATGTATTTTTAGATCACAACAAAAGGCCCCAAGATACTCTGATTGCTCTGGAGTTTCTGATGTTCCTGAGCTGTTTTTTGAGATGTTTCTACGATGAGGAACGCCAGCACAGAAATGTTTCCTATCGCCAGAAGTTTTTATGACCAAGTAACTGAAGGTTTGCAAGGTTCAGTGCTTGAATCATCTCAAGTGCCCCAAAAATCATATTCAAATTTTACATTCGTAGTTACTGCTCCACCACCAGTTCTTTCTCTTTGAAAAGTAGGGTTCTCCTCCAAAGAGAGAGGGCCGAGGACATCCCACCAGCTGACATCACATCTCCACCGTGTTCACGGAACTCCTGACAGTGAGGACAGCACATACTGTCTCTGATGACAGTGCAGCCTCCAAAGCTTAATACAGAACTTTGCACCTGTTTCTAAGACAGATTTTGCTCTCTGATTTGGATTAAATGCTTCATTTCTACATGCAGTTCACTTCTGACATGCAAAAGTGAGACAGTAAGTCACTTCTTCAGCCCAGATGTGTGTGTCCTTACCAAGGTTTCCACAAACAACATGCAGATGATTCCCTGCTTTACTTGGAATTGCTCAAGACTAGTTTACTCGGAATTGCTCAGGACTAAGAATCAGAAAGCCAGTAGATGGCACTCAAGAATACTCAAGACTGTCTGGAAATCTGCGAGCTGCATACAACTTGCATCCACAGCGCACAACAGCAACCCGTGCCTCATCGCACTCTCCAGCCGCGCCCAAATCAAGGTCATGGTCTTGGTACCACAACCTGAAGCGCTGGGACGGCAATAGTTGTCATCTCGTTTACAGAGAGGATCCAGGAAGGAGAATTTGGAGCCAGACCTGAGCTCTGTGGGAGCAGCTCGTGTCTCGGCTCAGGCGCAGCCGCCTGCTCCATCTGCGCTCTCAGACCAGCCTGCGCTCCAGCACGCAGGGAAGCTGTGGATAAGAGCAGTGCTGGGCCGGCCAACACCACATGCTATCCATCTGGCAGGTTCAAGAGCCCAGAAAACGCCTCCCAAACCCTGTCAAAACCAGTAACAGAACTTCCCCTCCCACACGGACACAACAGAGTGGGACCATCCTCCAGCCGCGGTCCCAGGATCCGGCTCAGCGTATCCACGTGTGAATGGACATCCCCTCGGATGCGTCTGAAATGCGCACTGATATGATGGGGTTTTCTGAGTGGCCTCTCTTTTGTCCCTCCATAGCTACGTGCCACCGCCGGGCAGCTTTCGGAAGACCCTGACAGCTTGCCCTGTCGCAGCCGGTTCTGAGCGTTTGTAGCGCTGTTTCCCTAACCCAAAGCAGATGCCCTAGGTGGGAAGGAAAAGAAAGGTGCTGACCACAGGGAGAAGCCTGCTGTTTTAAGCAGCATCATTTGATGGTGCATTTCCAACTTATACCAAGAGCCACACTCTGCACTTTCCTGCCAGCTGTGGATGGATGTGCAATATTTACATTCTTCCAAGAGGAATCGTCTTCCCAATGCTCTCCGGCAGCATCTTGGTGGCATCACCCACAGCACTTCTGTGGCTGCTTCCCCGCAACCCCAGCTCTGCGATTTCACGCGGGCAGGAAAAGCCGCAGTGCTGCTCTCTAGGTGTTTGTGCAGGAGGTAGTGGGAACAGAGGAGCACCGATAATCCCGCGTAAGCAACCCACGGAGCCGCCGCTTGGCAGCCTTTCCCCATCATCTGTTATGGGCAGCTGGATGAACGTCAATAAATCACCAATGAAAGTGAGTCCTGCTAAGCACACACTTGGGCTGGAGCAGCTGTCTTCTAGCTGGCACGGCAGCATTCCAGCTTTATGTGCAGCGGTGAATTGGTGATTACCAAGTTGACTGAGGCGGAAAGGAAGAAAGTAGGAAGAGGCAGAGGGCTCCCGCACCACGCAGCATGGAGGGAAGAATCCCGCCTCTGCCTGAGCCATCAGCCCACCTAGGAGTCAATGTCTCAGGGGAGGACAGAGGAGGAAGCCAGCAAGGGGAGCCTTCCTGCCAAACACTCGGAGGTTACACCTGACGTTGGTGCTGGCACCGTCTGCACACCCGTTCTCGCACCTTACCGAGGGCAAAAAGGGACCAAGCAACTCAGTGACTTACATAAGATCACTGGGAAACTTCCCAACTCCAAGGCAGACTTGGGAAGGAGGAGAAGCAAGCAGGGATACAACAAGAGCTGCAGCTTTTACTTGCATCTGTCGGATATACCCATCTCCGCGGCAGCCAGCACTGCGCCCTCGCACGGCACAGCCTACCTCCACTCAGAGCCCTGACCCCCACGAAGGACGTCCTTAGGGCTGATCTGAACAGCAGAGGGGATGCAGAAAGGTAGGGAGGGTAGAGGGCCACCTCCTTTGCCAGTTCACCTTCTGACACAACGGAACCGCTCTGCTCTTTCCACTCTTTTATAAGTGGGTTTGCTCACTTAAACAACCGAAGCCCTGGTTTTGCCTACTCTGAAAAACTCTGATGGAGGGGCCTCGGTCTCCAGGGCGACAGGAGCCTGCAAGGCACATTTCTCCCGACACACGTTCCTGTATCCTTACCTTGCTCCGTGTCTCCGAGGGAGGAGGACCCCTCTGGTAACCAGCTGGCAAAGCAGTTTTGTCATGTCTGAGCGGCCTGGAGCCAGCACACTTGCTCCTGCCTTAAACAGTCTCGTAAAGCCACCCAGCAGGACCCTGTACAAACTGAGTAGTCTGTACCGGGGTAGCTGCTAAAAAATAATGACGGCAAGAAATGAGAGGCTCTCTATTTTAAAAAGGAGGGTTTTTAAGTTACAAAGACTTAGAGATCTGCTTATTATTTAACATCTGTTTAATTTCATCTAGGAAAAACACATGCACACGCTGAGGTGTCAAAGTGGCAAATTAGTCCTCCAGCTCCAGCCTTAAGGAGCTCTATAGTGAAATTAGAGAAGATTTCAAAGCGTCTTTACCGAAAGGCAGAATATGTAAAAAGAAGGACCACCTGCCTGAGTGCTATAGGACCTGGCAGGGCTGAAATCAGGCTGCAAATTGAGCGTCCTGGGCACAGAGCTCACCTAGGCTTTTCAAGTCTCCTCTGATGTGAGGCCATAGCCAAGGTAAACTATGAAAGCAGCGTGAACACAAGCAGGAGTGGAGAGGGAGGGAGAAGTGGGAAACTTCACGAAAGAGGGAAACTAAGCAAAACAAAGCACCCACCAAACGTTTTCTCGCAAACAGCTTGTGCAAAAGAGGCAGCAGATCCAAATGCCAGGTTTCTACTAGAGATGCCACTTGGCATCCCTGTGATTTCTAGCCTAGAAACGAGGTATTTCAGCTCATTTTAAGAGCATAGGAGAGAGCATGAAAAGTCACATATAAGGAAAAAAAAAATAGCTGGGGATTCCTCAAACACTGTATAATAGATCAGCGTGATTTGTCATGCATTGGACAGATGAGCTGGGTTTTGAGATTCACCTACAACACTACAGATCACAACTCAACCATCCCAATCTGCTGCCAAGTGAACTCAGTTTAACACAGAGCACTTCTTGTGTTTTCCTTCCCCTGCTGTGAAAGAAAAAAAAAAAAAGGAAAAGGGGAAAAAAAAAAAAAAAAA
>VZSV01000252.1:805741-840867 GCA_013398735.1 Nothocercus julius | reverse complement strand
TGGCCCCGCTGCGCAGCGCGGTGCCTAGGGGCGGTGGCGGAGACGGCGACATCACAGAGCGCGTCCCGGGAGCTCCTTGGGGCGGCCGGCGCGCAGAGCTGCACGTGCTGGTGCTGGTGCTGGTGCTGCTACCGCTGCCCCTGCTACTGCGGCTGGTGCTGCCGCCGCCTCCTCCATGTAGCTCCCGCGCTGCCGGTACCCCCCGCCCCATACCGGGCGGGCGGGGGGCGGCCGCGGGCCCCGCATAACGACAGCCAATGAGCGCCGCGGCCTCAGCCCGGCCCCAGCCCCGCCCCAACGGCCGCCGGGCGCTCGCGCCCCTCTGGGGGGGACGGCCCCGCGCGCCTCTCCAACGGTCCCCAACGGTCCCCAACTGCCGCCGCCTCCTGCGGCCGTGGGGCTGTGAAGGAGGTAGCAGCATCTGGCATCTCTGGGCTCACACTTGCGCCTCGCTTGCCCCTGTGGAGAGTGGCCGCAGCAAAGAGATGGCACCAATTTGTGCCTCTTGGTAGCGACCTCTGCACTGGCCAGCTGGAGCGGAAAGGAGGACAGGCTCACACCCCTGGACCTCTCACCACACAGCTGCCACACGCTGGACCCTTCCTCGTGCACTGAGTTTCTGTCACGGCTGTGGGGCTGAAGTGCTCCATGTCGGCTTCTCCCTAAGCCAGTCCACAAGGTGTATTCACCTAGCGCTGACAAGGGAGGCATTAGAGTAAAAGGAAGAACAAGCTGCCATCAGCAAAGTGTGCCCGGTTTCCGAGCTCCCCACGTGTTTTTTTGCAGCCACCCCACCATGGGTGGGCTGTTATTTTTGTTTTCGTGTGCGGCCAAGACTCATTCCCCCAGGTATGCCGAACACATTTACCATAACCTGTGTTTCCCGCTGCCCCCATGCCCTCATTCTTGGCCCCAGCTCTGTCATTACAGGCGGCTGTGCAAATTGAAGCATCCTGCGTTATTCTGTATCCTGGAATGGGACTTGTTAATACTGAGCTCACGAATGCCAAAGGGATGACCCAGATTGGGGTCATCTGGGGAGCACAAGGGAGAAAGTTCACGATTACTAGCACAGGGAGAGAAAGATATCTCAGTGTATGCTGTGTTTAAGTCATTAGTTAATGTAAGGTGTTTAGTCCAGGTGAAACTTTTGCCTGCAACGAGTGTTTTGGTTTTGGAAAGTTTCTGCTGGGACAAAAGTGTAGGGGGTCTCCTGCGCCTTGACAGGATCCCTTCACTCTGCCTGAGACTGGTTCCTTGTTGATGTTATAGTGTCTGTTGGGTTTCATTAACTGTGCCAGGACTGTAAAAGGAATGTTTTTTCTTTCCTAAATTCCCTTTCAGAAACCTCCTTTCAGGAGGCTGAAGGTCAGTCTTGAGGCTAAGAACAGGTGCTCCTCATGCCATTTCATTGTATGATACATGCCTTCCTTTTAGGACATTACTGTATGATGCTGGGGACAGGTGGGAAGGAGGGCTCAGTCATGCAACGAATTTTCCATCTCTCAGCTGCTGAGAGCAGATATAAACCCCCATTCCTCATACACTGGTCGTGTCGTGACTGCTGCTGTGCTACAAGAGCATCCCACCAACATTCATTATTTGTTTTTTTTTTTTCACAGTTGGAATCCTCCCCCTCATAAATACAGCGAGTCCGTTTCCCTGACCCCCGAGATCAGCACTCGGGTGCCCAGGCTCCAGGGAGGGCTTCACGATGCGGCCAGGCTCGCCGCAGCAGCGGGAGCAGCTGCGCGCTCTAGGAGGTCACGCTGTGGAAACACGTTGGCCCTTTCGAAGAGCCACGTGGCTAAGTGACGCCAGGAGGACTGTGAGAGATGAAGGTCTGGACCCCTGGGCTCAAGCCTTGCTAATAGCAAGAGACGCCAAGAAGAGCCTTTGCCATTCTGATTCCTATCACACACGGTGATAACCAGTCTTGGAAAACAGTAACCCAGAATCACCTAGTTCCATCCCAAATCCCTGCAAGATGGCCTAATGCTTTTTTATTTCCTAACACGAACTTGTTGAAGAAACTCTGGGGAGAGCAACTTGAAGAGAAATGTCAGTGCAAAGCACATTAGCGTGGTGTGCTCATTGATTACTAACTCTGCCTCCTGAGGCAAGTGAAACCCCCGAGAGTATATAATTAAATGCAAGATCGTTTGGGGTATGTTTTAAGCCTTCTTCTAGAATTGTCCTCTTAGGGGAGAGAAGAAAAAAAAAAAAAAAAAAAAAAAAAAAAAAAAAAAAAAAAGGACAATGATGCTCAGTGATAGTGAATGGTCCATGGGAACACCCTATCATTTTATTGGTAACCACTGCCATCACATTTCAGCAAAGAGCTGTTTAAACCATTTACAAGATCAGCTTTTTTTTTTTTTTTTCTTCCCTCCTTTCCTTCTCCTTATTTCCATATATCCTATCTGACAATTTTGTGACACACAGTAGGCTTGGGTGTCTCTAATTTGGGATATAACTGACCCCAGAAGCACCTCTCAGACCTTAGTCCTTGGCCAGGCTAATTCCGTAGTGATGTTTCTGAAGCCAAGGATCAGTGTTGGGGCATAGAGGAAGTACATGGGAGGCTGGGGGACTCTGGGGAGTTGTGCGGCTTTTCCACATCTCTGCCAGCCTCTCCTCAACCTGCCTCACTGCCATCCAGATAGTTGCGGGACACAGTAACCCATGTTCCCAATCTGTATGTTAGGGAACTACATTATCCAAAAGGCACAACCTATACAAAAAAAAACCCAAAACAAAACAAACACTCTTGTCATAAACACTGCAGGGGCTACAAGTGCTGCCGTGATTAGAAGACCACTCCCAGTCTTCATATCTAACGCTGACCTAGGGATTTGGTCAGCTGAAACAAGGCAGATAGACTGCAAGGATTTACAGACAGAAAAAGGTTTTACTCGAGTCTTTCTACTTTGTGGCTGTAGCCAGCTCCTCCTATTTACTTCGAGAAAGTTCATTAACGCTGCCCACAAAGTATCCTAGCAAGGTCTCTGGCAGTAACAAGCTGCTTCTCACATCAGCCATATTCGGACAGCACTGATGTCACCACAGATTACGTGTTTAAAGTTCCTTTCATCCCTTTTTGCCGTATTTTATACAGCTTTAGGGTGGGCTGTAACGGGAAGTGGTGTAATTGGCATTAAAGCTACCATGCTGTAAATCTCTTCTCCCTTGGTCAGTTCAGAATTAGGCTATTCGGGGCCAAATTCTTTTACCAGTGTAAATTGGCAGGGTTTCGCTTGCCTTCTGTAAACCAAGATGGTCATTTATGAAATCAGATAGGTGGCTAATTGCTTGGCATGCCTTGAAGAGACCCACAGCCAACAGCAAAACCCCTGAACTGCTATTTGTCTCAGCTGCCTTCAGTACAGAAGCAGCAGATTTACCACTCCCTGCCTCTTCTGTGCTTGGAAAGCATCACTCCTCCATTCCGAGCTCTTTTGAGGACAGTCAAGGAGGGGGCAGCTTTCCTTTTAGCACAAAGAAGAAAACTATCCCATCGCTGAGATGGTGTCCAGGCCTCACTTTCCATCCTGAGTTTATTCATAGCCGTTTCTTATCTGATTTGTTCTTGTGCTAACGCGGTTTGCACTTAGCTTGTGCGTTGTAACCTTGTGCACTTGCAGATTTCTTCCTGATTTGCACTAAGCTTACACCCCAAGCTTATTTAGTCTTGTGATAAACAAGCTCCTCATTTCCCAACACCTAGAATGCATCTCTGAAACTGCTTAGGCTGGGGATCCTTTTTCCTGGATGGAAATTGCACAGGGATTTGTTCCCTGCTGCTAAAGCTTCCCTGCCTTTTACACACCTCCTCACCACCTTCCATGGGCCAGTTTTAACCTCTCCTCCGCTCTCATGCTAATCCCCACCCTCCCACTCCACAGTCCCTTTCCCAAGCGGCAGTTTATCAAATGGGTACCAGGCATGCAGATTGTATTCCCTTTCCTTACAGGATGAGCTATGACAGAAAAAGCAGGTCTGCTGGCCTTGCTGACTTTTGACAAATTCAAGGTCATTTATTTCTGTTTGCCTCTGTTCTGTTGTTTCCTTGTAAGCATGTCCTTTATTCTTACCTACACCTGAAGCCAGGCCACAGTAAGGAGCCTGGAGGCACATGGCCCATCTTCCCACTCTGAATGGCGACACAGTTGTTTGCTTGAGCCATCAAGTAGGGATTTTGCTCTGAGAGGGTTGATACCCAAGTTCATTACACCAGTCCTTTCACCATGTGCAACACAGATGATACAGCAGCCAATGCAATCCCCTGCCAGGTAGGAGTTTTTCACTAAGTCCTTGGACAGATTAGGCAGGGCAACTTCAAAAGCTTCTCTGTAGGACAAGAACAGAACATAGCCTACTTGGTTCACTGTGCGGGCTGCTATAACCTCGATGAATACTAGGAGAATTATTGCATCTGTTTTGTCAACTGCTGAAACAAAGAACCTCTCAATTGCTGCTCTATTTGCTCCTGTTATAAAGGCTTACGAAGGTCAGCCCATTCTGGAAAGAAAATGAAGCCTGACTCCATCGGATGAATTTAACTATCCTGTCAGACAAACACAAAACTTGTCATCAGTTTAAGTAAAGGAAATCTGCTATCATTTGCTGTGTTATTTATACTTCTGCTTTCAGTATGCACTGACAAACCTACATTCCTCTGGCCTAGGTACTTTAGGAAGCTTGCAAAAAAAATCACGACAAAGTCTCACAGTCACAAATTTTTAGTTAAATGGAGTACTCCTCCAACTGCTGTTCTCCCTAGACATACTTGCTATTCATGATAAACTACAGTTTTTTAAAACTTAAAACTAACTCCACCCGTAGCACAGAGAGAAACCTGCGCAGGTGAAACACTCATCCAGTCTACTTGGCTATTAGCCAGGCCAAAAGCCTGCTTGCAACTTATCCACACAATGCCTTGTGCACGCCTTGCAGCACAGCTGGAAAGAAATCCAGGGGACTACAAAACAACTTGCCACCTTGTTTATATACTAGATATCTATGCTTTCTGTATGGGTGGCCATGCAGTAACTGTCTCACTATGAACATAAAATAAAGCTCTTTGTGGCAGGCAATGCTGTAGCATCTCAATGAGTGCTGAGAAAAATCCTTACCTTGAGGATGCTACAGAAAGCTGCCCCCTGTGATACCGGCTCAGCATCTCCAAGCTCTACTTCATGAAGACACACTTCAATAAATCAACGTTTATTGAAAATATCGCATTAGCCTCCCTTTTCCTCATCTACCTCAGTGCAAAATTAAGCTATTCAACATGGAAATTATAAGAGAACTGCAAGCAGCTTCATAAAATTCAAGACCAAATAGGCTGATACCAGGATCAGACTCTTTAATCTGGTGGATATGGAAGGGTAGGGTAAGAAGAAGAGTTTTGTTTTAGGGTCTGATACATAATCTATCTTGTTCTTTTAACACATATATTTGTTATTAAAAGCCGCTGTTCAGCAGTATAACATGCATCTAAAAATTGACAATACAGGGCATGATCCATTAAATATACTACCTGTGGACAAGAATCATTCAGGACAAGAAAGATTAAAATGAAAAGCACCAGGGCTCCGAGGCCCTTCTAGAAGGGCATCTTCTGCAGGGAGAGTGTAATGCCATTCGTCAGCGCTCTACTGCGACATGCTCTGAGCACTAGCATTTGGTCCGTTTCTTGCATGTTGGCTGTAGAAATGCACTTCTTTGGAAAAGCAACCGTCATAAGCTTTGCAAGTGCAGGGTGACTTCAGACACCCAATTTATTCGCCTGGGTGAGGACAACCTTCAGCACAGGCATGAAAGCAGAGGTCTCGCTGAAGTTGCTGGTGCTGACTATATGGGTGTGGATATTCAGTCCTTCCACGTAGTTGCGGGTCTCGATGCTCTTCACCATGTTGTGCAAACCACTAATGATGGCTGGAGAGAGCTGCAAGGAAGGCAGACAAGGCAGGTCAACAGAAAGAGCCAGCACGTGCATGCCTGGCTTGAAACCCCTGGCTCTCAGTAAGGTGTAGGGTCTGGGTCTTCCCATCTGACTGCACCTGACTTGCAGTGGAGTCAATGGGCCTCAGGTTCTACATCTGCAAAGAATGTTTTTTTTTTTTTTTTTTTTTTAAAAAAAAAGTCTAGGCTTGGCCACCTACCACTCTTCGACAGAAGATATCAGAGAGGGGTCCAATCTATGGATGGCTTTCTGACCAGGACTTGCATTAGCTTAAGGTAAAATGTAAAATCAAAACTTACTGTTTGTTCCCTAAGTTTGTCATAAAGAAACTCCAGGCGTTTATTTGCATCATCCAGTTTCCTCTTGGTTTGCTGCAAGAGAATAACAAACTGAAATCAGAATAGCATTGTGAATTTCACCGCATTTACTGTGGCAAATGATTTAACTGCAAAATGACCTGAACATACCTCCTTTATCAACATCCTTTTCCTAATACCTACGTGTTATTCTTGATTTTATTAGGAGAGATGACACCTCTAGCTACCTACAGAATAGTAAAACCTGAGAGGTATATCCCAAAAGCTACCAGGCATTAACAAAACCCAGTGACACACCTGATATGGCCAGTGTACCAGAAGTACAAGCTGCAGAATGAAATTGGCTTCTGTGCTTAACTGCAAAGTATTGTTTATTTGTTGGATAGAAGTTACTACTGGAATTAAATAACCAGCAGGGCCACTCAGTACTTACGGCCACCTGCGGTCATGAAAAACGAATATATAAAACTCAGTCATTTAGAGCAAATTCTATGCATATTTTTTCATCCACTTGTTCTTACAATCAGAAATAGCAGCTTTTACTCCAGAATAACCAGAATAAAAACAAGACAGTATTCAAAACCATCCCAGGTACCGTTGCAGAAACAAAACCAAGGAGAAAGCCAGCAGCATTAAAAATGGCATCAGTACATATGGGTATTGGAACTTCCTCTTAAATCAGCACACACATCAACCTACCTTGACTTACACAGCACTACTTCCTCTGGCTACTTAGAAAGTTTCCCTGGATTAAATCATGGCAGAGAGACCCAAAATGAAGAGCCTAAGGGAATGTTCCTCCTCAGGTGTGAGGACACGCTGGTGGCTCCATGCTGTGCCGGCACAGCAGGAATACAGCCCGCGGATCTTTCAGACAACGTGGAAAAGTCTCTTGGGTGATACTGATGCTGTCAATGGACTGAAGCAAGGAAGGAGAAAGTAGCCCAGGAGAAGCAGATAAGATGCAGCCTTTTGGACTAACTCTGTTACATGACTTGAGGACAACCATTTCTAAATCCTTGACAGGTCATTTTACAGACAGGTCAACCGAAGAGAAACACATGTGTTGACTGAACAGTAAGAGGCCTCCTCAAGCAGAGGAAATCAGATGGAAAAAGGGCAAGTAGTTTCTTGTCCTGACCCTCTGCTTCCTGTTCCAGCCCCTACACAACAGCACCTTTCATAGCGCAGCTTTCCCCTTTGGCCTATAGCAATTTAGGGGCGTCTGTATATGCGCTAACACCTACAGCAAGGGCAGCACTTCTTATTGCTGCGTACCTGGACATGCTCGTCCAGCCTAAGCAAACCAGAGAGCGTTAACAATGAGCAAGGAAACAAACAGTGCTAGCACAGCAGAAAAGCAACCTCCGTGTAGACAGTGCAAACAGAGTACTTCTGTCTCCGCTGCGTGCTGGGTGCCTGGGAGGAGGAGGAGAAACACTTTCACAGGATAAAGAGGCTGTACAAGTGCCTGATTTCTAACCCTCTGCTCCGCAGGGTATTCTTTAAAAAAAAGGGCTTTTGAGCAATCAGACACTACTGAACTGTGCGGAGCCTGTGTCCAAGTCACCCATGGCCTCCAGAAGCTCTGGCAAAGGAGTGTGAGGTGGGTCCAAGAATAAACTGGTAAGCTGGCACCCAAAGGGAAAAGGTGGCTCAGGTATGTGCCCACCTGGAGTGAAGCTACAGAGCCAGCTGGAACAGTACAGGAGATGTAATGAAAATGACACTGCAGAACCAGCCTGTGGCTGTGCGGCCACGGAACCCACCAACGGCTCAGCAATAGCAGGAGCCTGAAGTCTGTGCTGCCGACCACACACATGGAGCGCGGAGTCCTCTGCGGACCACCAGCCTGCCTTTTATCAGCAGCCCTTGAGCCTGCGAGCGCTGAGCAGGAGACATCTATGTTGCAGGGCAGGGTGTTATTTACCGGCTACCGGAAAAAAAAGAGAAGCTTGGAAATGGACGGCTCATTTCCAAAACCTGCCTGTCACAGGGAAGGGTTATCCTGTCCAGCTCTAGCAGTTGTGTTACAGCTCAATCCCAACTAGCTCCAGCCCGCATTAGGAGAGGGCAATGAAGGGCTGCACCAGAGGGGATTGTGATGGGCTGACACAACCAAGCCCTGTGTACCCGAAGCATCTTCCTCTCCACAAGGAGACTTTAAGAGGACATGAATGACCTTCAGTCAACTTCTTCAGAGAGCTGGGCTGCTAACAGGGCTATGCTCAGAGTCAAAATGAGCAAAGACACAAAGTGCACATAGCTTTGTTATGTATTTCTAGAGAGAAGTATCCCCAGCAGCAGAGTTCGTAATAGCTAGGTGAGCAGCAGGATGTTCACCTGAACACAGACCTACTGCAGGAATGCTGCTGAGACCTACCGGGTCTGAGGCAGACAGCAGGCACCTTTGGATAAGAGCTTCAAAGGTGGTCTTCAGGATAAGGTGCTCCTCAGGGATAGGCTTCTTGGTAATCTTCTCTGTCGGCAGTGTCTGGACGTGCTATAAAACAGAACAGAGGAGGCTTTTCCAGGGCATTCTGTGACCTCATGTAGTTCTAAACTATAGTTTGGCACAATTCCCCCTCCATGCAGGTGTGCGGAGGTGGACAAGGCCTCAAAAAAGTACAAGACCTTTTTCTATTCCACGTCTGACGAACAAGACCCAAGCCTACAAGGCTTTGCTGATGTACATTAGCACGAGAGGAACGTTACCTGGATGGCATTGCCGATTGGGGCTCCAGGGGCCCCCTCTGTGCTGGTTTTGGAGACAGCAGGAGGCACCATGCTTGGCCCCAGGGACTGGGGAGTAGGCTGGTAGGGGCCCTGCAGCACAGGCTGCCCCGCAGGCAGGTGTGTGGGCTGCAAGCTGGGGGCACCCACGGGTGCTGCTGGAGCTGGAGGCTGCTGCACCTGAGACTGCGGATCCGCCAGCGGGCTCATGATGGGGGAAGTGATGGGAACCGGGGGCGTAAAGTTATCAGGGACCTGGGGGGATAAGAAAACACAAACCCAAGTGTGTTCATCCTGCCATCACAGCAGCACCGTAACTCCCAGCAGAGCACAACTCTTAGCTCCCAGTGACCGCTTTGTCTTCCCAAGTTGATTTCAGCCAGGCACAGAGCTGAGCCGCAGGCCTTACAAAGGGAAGCGACCAGAATCTGGCACCTGTCAGTCTTTACATATGAGCATTTCAGATGCAGAAAAAGAGTTTGTAAAGAGGACAGATGACTAGGTAAGATGCTGGTGTGTTCAAAGTCACAGAGACATCCAAACAAAAGTAACAACTCCCATGGGAACATGCACATTTCTCTGTGCATAGAAAGAAAAAAAAAAATTGCATGGCACTGAATGCTACCCTGAATGAGTGATGCCTGAATTAAAATAGTAGTTTGGAGAGCAAGAAAAGTAGTGCCATTGCACCAACAGTTATAAAAGCAAGGAATCACATCAGTAAATTTATGCATGGTGAATAATAAATTCTTAGTTAGGAGGAAAACAGTTGAAAATACTGCTTTGGCTTGCAATGGAGATGTCTTGAGTCATTTATAATTGCCTAAACCCATCCCCTCACATGGTAGGCCTAAGGGAAACACATAAACATTTCTGAAGGGGGTGGGGTTGTTAAATGCTCAATAAAGCCACAGGACAAACACCCGCATTCCTACTTCAGAGAGCAACCTACCCTCAAAGCTTCGCTACAGAAGAAGCTGCAGCTACCACAAACACACAGCAGTAGCAGACACTGTTTCCAGAAAGATTTTTTATCAAGTTCCCAGCTCAGTTATTCTCCTCTTCCCAAACGCACTAGGCTTGGAGAGCAGCAAACACTGCTGTGGAAATTTTCTAGGCTAAAGTAGCCCAGGGGACAAAAAGGTTCCCTCTGCTCTGGGCCACACATCCCCAACTACTATGTCCTGCTGCAATCTAATGCCTTTTCACTGAACTACATTGACTATCATGAAAATTGTCTCACTCTCATCACATCTCCTAGGGTCAGACCCTTCATCAGGATTAACTGCTGTCAGCTCCAGCCAAGTCAGTAATCTGTAACAATTTGCACAGCCCTGTCATATTGCTTAGGTATCATCTCCTGCAAACTCATCTGCTTGACTGCAGATTAAAATAGCCCAAGCTGTTTTCTTCCCCCAAACCAGTATCAAGGTTGCTACTAACAACTTCACCAAAACACCACCTCTCTTTAGAGGCTTAAATATTTTGACGGAGATGCTGCATACTGGAAAGGCACCAAGGCCCTTTCTGTTAGTGAAGTACAGGTTTTGTTTACTGCTAATCCTTCTTGTTTCATCAAATTCCCCAGGATAAGGTTCAACTGTGATGAAACCGAGTTCCCTACAGTACCTTCTTCTTCGCAGCTCTGTTCAGAGCAGGAGGGTCATTCCAGCCGTTCTGAGGCCCTGCAACACAACAGGAGAAAAAGAGACCATCACTATCTCCAAGGAGGGGAAGGGCCATGTTTTGCTCTGCACCATGGTGTTACCATTGGAGGTTTTGCACTTGCCCGGCCCCTGAGCTGGCCAGGGTCACCCGAAGTCCCAGCAATCAATTCCATGGTGCTGTGCCTCCCTCTTCTACAGATACCACCCTTCTGGCATCCACCAAGTTAAGCTCCTATAAGCAAGCTGGGAAAACCAATCAGGCAACCTCTTCTCTTGCCAGAGAAACATTTTTAAGAAGTTAAACCTGTGCAAAGCTGCCCACCACAGTCAAAATGCAGCTCTGTTCAGACAGACAGATACATATATATATATATATATATATATATATGCATACAACTCCCCCCAATATCCCCAAATCCTCATGTTAGAAAAACCCGAGCTGATTCCTGAATTGTTTTTGCATGATCACTCATGTTATCATAAAAAATTATCAGCAGCAGGGACCTCAAAAACTGTGGGAATCACCAGCGAGCGTGGATCACTTGATTGTGAGCGGCGATCGGATGCATTGAAAGCTTTTTGCATTACAAAGCACCGTGACCCCAGCACCACAGAGCGAGCACAAAAAACAGGAGACTTGAACAGCTGCAGTCTGATTTTCCCAGCCACGCTGGAGACACGAACGAGCCATAAAGCAGGTTTCCCTGGCCAACTCCCTCAGCTTTACGAGGGCTTTGTGCGCCCAGAGCAGAGCTGCTTGGGCAGCTGAGCTCTCCGCACCAAGGCTGATTCCTGTGAAACTCAAAGGCAAAAGGAGGACGTCTGTGCAGGCAATCGCTTCCAGGCAGCCTGGGGTGGTTTCCTTGTAAGAAGCCTTTGAGCTCTTCCAAGGAAGAGCAACACTGGGCATCTCTCTGCAAAATGTGCACCCACAAAGCTCAGGTTAGTGAATTAGAAACGACTCTCATCTCGTCGCAGAGGCCCCGTACTTGCGATCACAGCATTTTCAGCTCGGCACTACGGCAGCCTCACTGAGCAATCAGGGTTTACTGCACAAAGTCACAGAAAGCCAACAAACCCAAATCCCCACTCAATGGACTTTTTTACCACAGTGTTTTTCACTTAGCAAATGGTAAGTTCACTTTCTATGGCAGATGGCAGTATCACTGCAGAATTAGCTCGGCCTGAAATTTCATTTGTTCCTGAGCCTTTTCTAAACAAGCTCCAAATCCAGAATATGCTGAAGGGGTAAATGGAAAAAGTTAAAACCCCTTTCACGTCCAATTTCTCATTAACAAAAGGCAGTGTCATCTCCTGACAGTCATTTGCCTCAGGAATGCTACCCCTCCCTATGCACAACACTCCTTCCCAAAATATTTCCCATTTCTGCAGTGCTGATAATAAAATACATTATGGAAAAACTCCTGCACTGTTGCTTTTATTAATTTCTTGGAATAATTAGCTTAGAGGGAAGGAGAGAAAAAAAAAAAAGAAAAGAGGGAAACCAGCATTCGTTTCTGTGGTTAAAAATTCCAAATACGTTGTTATTGGTTTTAATTAAGGCATTAAAATTGATTTGATTAAGCTGTAATTGGCAAACAGCATTGCATTTAATGTTCTCTGAAGAACACATGCATTACTGATGTTTGTTCAATTAATTTCATGTAGTGGCTGAAACGATTTTCACATTATGCGGTACCTAGTTCACCCAGCCAAGGAGAGGCCTGGTCTTGAGCTGGCAGGTTTTCTGCAGATAAAAATGCAAAGAGAGCTAGAAAACAGTTGTTGTTTAAAAACTAAAACCATCTAACCGTACTTTTTTAATTAGCACCTGCACCCAGCGTGGCAGAAACATCATGTTCCCAGAGAAGCCTCACGCCTGCAAGAGAAGGCAAGTTGCCTGCTCGAAGCAGCACTCAAAGCCAAAAGGCAAAGCACAAGAACCTGCTGCCACTTCCAAGAGGAGAAGCAGAAGGGTGAGTACTGCGGAATACTCTGGTCCCTGGGGTGGTTTCAATGCATTTATAGGTCTGATACCAACTCTTCGCTCAACTCACGTCTGGGCTATTGCTATTTCGAACACGATGCAATGCTCTCCGAGTGAAAGCCGTTCAAAGCTTTTCTGTTGCTCAAGTGAGAAAGGTTGGTTAAATCAATTTAAATGGAGGCTTAGTGACTCATGGAAGCTCCAAGCACTCATTTCTATATACATTTGCAACAAATAAACAAACATACACATGGAAGATAACAGAAAACCAGCTCCAGAAGTACATCCTGAGCTGCATACTACGTTAATGGCCAGACGCTTTCCAAGACTTCAAACTCCCAATTTTTCCTTCCCCCACTTTTAACAGGTCCCATTTGCAAAGTGACCATCATGTTCCCCTACCAGACCCTCGTGGCACCCAGACGCACAGCAGCTCAAAGCCGAGGCGAGCATAACTGCGCTCTACACTAGAGCAGAGAGCTACAGTTTAACATGCACTCATGGCTATAGATTTGTGCAAGCTCTATAACACCATATACAAAGGTGTCGTTAAGTGACCCAGTACCCCTGAAAGACTGGCTGATGACCAGTATTTAAGAACCATTTTTTTCTCTTCTTGTTTACATGATCTTTCAAAGGAGTCATGCAAAATCTGTACGGCACACAGTGCACACAGTGTGCACTTGGCTCCGCCTAGATACTGCACAGTTGCGTTTCAGTGCCCTGAGCCCATGGATCCCACCCTGGTTTGAGGCCAAGGTTGACACTAGCGTGGGCTGCCCTCTTGTCATACCTCCTTGCAAAATGCAAGCACGTGACGCCAGCCCTCAATCACTATTGCCCAAACCAGAGTGCCTTACCACTCTGAGTGCCAGCTGGCCCTGTTGCTCCACTGTTAATACACGTGGCACAAATACAGGAGTAAAGTAGGTAAGAAAGAACCATTTTCTTATTCCTTGCATTTATTTGAAGGTATAGAAGCAATAATGTCTGCACCGTAATGTGCTGCCCCACTTGTCAGGCTTAGAAAACTTGCCCCAAACTCTTCTTCTACCCATTTTAATAATCTCTCTGACAAAGATAAGTTATATGGGCCCTATCACATGGAGTCAGGAGAAGTCCCAGTCCTTAACGCCTGGCAGCAGAGACTTCGTCCCTAAAACACCCCTCAAATGCTGGTTAATTTTCTCCTTACTCCCAGATGTGATTGTCCTTGGCTCTCCAGCTGGACCACCTGGCTATAAAGCTCATGTTCACTATGTGGCTGCTCATAATTCCTCCCTGGCACCACACATTCAAGGCTACTGTTTCCAAATTGGCCGAGAACCAAAGGCTGCGAAGGAAGATACAGGTTTGTTATTGTGAGCAAGGTCCCTGGACCACAGCAAATGGTTACAAGAAGCCCTCACCTCGGCAGCGTGCTCTTACGGGCATACCCATGCTTTAGATTAACAACTAGGAAAGAGGCCGTGTAAAAGCATTTCTAAATCACTTCTAACCATCTTTAAAGCATTCACAGTAAATCCCATCATGGCTAGGGAAATAATGGTTAGAGACTGATGGGACTAATGGTTAGGGAAAAAAAAATAATTCAAGTTAGGTGATGGCACAGAAAATGCTTTTTGAATTAAATATGCAGCAAATCCAGGGTATGACCTGCCTCTTACAAAGGGGAGATGGCTGGAGGAATTACATTTACAAAATCATTCTGCAAGAGAAGGCAAGATTTTGTGTCACCATCCATCATCAGTAAATGATAATCTCAAAACAACGTGGTGCTGTAGCACCGGGTCTTAGGCAAGACATACAGAGGCTCTATGTCCATGGCAAGATCTGACTCCTAGAGACACGACTGCCCGGGCTGCTGCAGCGACCGAGCCGCGTTACCTCTGGATGCGGAGAAAAGGTGACGCGTGTTTTAGAAATGCTGCGAGTTACCCTCCAAGCACAAGCAAACTTATCGTGAAGCATTCACGAGGGGAAAAAAAAAAAACAAAAAAAAAAAACCACATGCACGCACAATCCCGAGGGAGCAAGCACAACGCTCTCCCTTCCCTGCTTGCCCTCCCCCCGTTCAAGCGCAGACCTGTTCTCTGGGATGCAGGAACATCACTGGCTGCAGGCAGAGTACCTGTTGGTCCCGGAGGTAATGCATAAGCCACAGTAGTTGCTGGAGGTCCTGGCCTGCCATGCTGAAAGGAGGCACCAGAAGGAGGCAGAGGGAAAGTAGAGGCAGGATTCAAGCCAGTCGGAGAGGGCTGAGGCTGCCCCGGGTAGAGCGGGGAGGGCACAGCATGGGAAGGGGCAGATGTTAAGTATGGAGGGGTAGGGTTCGGGGCAGCGTTAGGGTAAGAGGCTGAAGCAGGAGGAGCGATAGGCTGCTGAGGCTGATAGACAGTTGGTCCCCCTGTTCCAAAAGAGTACGGCTGTGTGGTCTGATATGCTACAAAGGGGGAGAAAAAGAAGAGATTCAGTCAGTAACTTGGTCATCTTTCTTTGTTTCCTTCATCATCCGATCCTCCTCTCCTCCTCTAACTTTCCCCCTCCAGCTGGTTATCCAGATCCCACTCCTACAGTTCCATTTGTACTTGGCAGACTGCGTAAAACCTCCACTGGAGGAGCAGGGGTATGGAGGAAAGACTGCCCTGGCCACAAGGTCTTACTTCTCTCCCTGGCCTTATTGCCCACAGCCACCTCTCAGGGTGGTGTTGGAGGGGCTGCTGCTCTGGGGTGTGTTTTTTTGCAGCACTGCCATCTCACAGTGCTGTAGCCAGGAGGAAAAATGTCTGCTCTGGACAGGCACCAGGATAAACTGCACACCAAGGAAGTGAACATCAGCCTCTGGAAGTCAGTGTGATATCACAGCAGGCTCCAAGGCTCAACTTTTCTGACTCTTCTCTGACCATCTGTGCCCTTGAACTGTTTTCTCCTGCTTTCTGCCTGTACTTCCAGGCTTATGCTCTAAGTGTACTCGTACACCATCCCCTTCCTAGCTTATGTCTACCACTGCCCTGATCCCTCCTTTCCTCCTCAACCTGCTCCCTTCTTGAGAGACTCCCCATGACAATCGGACAGGCCCAGACACACAAACGAGTTGGGTGCCGGCTCGTCAGCTCTGTACCATCGCTACAGGACTCATCTGGGGCTTTGGCCCTAACACAGTTTAAGGGACTCAAATTTGAGGAGTCTCAAATCAGCTGGCAGTCTCCTCATCAGTGAAGGCAGCTGCTGACAGATAGTGCCTGTCATCTGGTCCCCACCAAGACACAAAACCCCTTGGAAGCAGTAAGGAGAGCTTTCCTGCCCAAGAAACAAAACCGGTGTGATTTAAACCCTCCAAACCCCATGGACACGAGCGTCTTTCCCTGGGAAACAGGGCTGAGGCTGGCGCACCTGTGGAGCGGAGAGAGGGGTGCTGCTGCTACTTACTCTGTGGGTACGCTGGTCGGGCCCCCGCCTGCAGGTACATGTTGTAATTGGAAGAGGAGGCTGGCGGAGGGGGCATGGTTGGGTTGACAGCACCTGGCATGATAAACCCTGGAGGAGGTGGGTTGTCTCCCTGCAAAACAAGATTACAGAAAAAGAGAGGCGGGAGAGAAGAGGATTTAGGTGGTGACAGCAACACAGTGCAGAAGCAGACCTAGACTGAAATGACCAGCTCCCAATTCAAGGCCTAAAACTCCATTCCCTTTAATGGCCATCCACACAGGGATGAAGAAATCCAACAGTCCTGCTGCCTTTGGACATCCAACTTTGTGCCCTGCACGACAGTGAAGCACAGAGGCGTCACACACGGTTTCAGGAGCGGAGGATCAGATCACGCAACTCCCTGCCCAAAGAGGAGGCTCTTGCGCAGCACTATCTGTTACTCGCCGAGTCAGAGACGGCCCTGCCAGCCACAGCTTTCAGCTTAGGGACTTAAATCATGACACTTTTGACTTGGGTGAGAAAGAGGAAAGGACCAACTAGTCTCACTGTGCTCCAAATACCCTAGAGTGGGGCAATAACTGCAAAACTCAGTTGGCACGAAGCTATTCAGAGTCTGGGCACTTAGCGTGGGGCACAGAGCGAAGCAGAGGCTCGCGGAGAGGAATAACAAAGGTTATACCTGTGTGTCACAGGGACAGCCTGCAGGAGGATGGCTGAGAAGGGCAGTAGGAGTTTTGTTACTCCAGGTAGTGACAGTAGGGGCAATTCTAACCTGAATCGAACAAAGAAATACCAATCATGGAAAACAAAACAATCCAAAAGTCTTTTGGGTATCATGAAGTGCAAGACAAAGAGGTAAAAATACAACAACAACAATAAAAGAAAAAAAAAAAGAAAAAGAAAAAGGTTTGCATGCTGGGACTTCTAACGTAGCTATAAAATTAAACTGTAGGAAAAGTGGATTGAAGACAGGCTCAATCACTGTGCACGGAAACTCGCGTGACTTGCAGAGTGAAGGTCAAGCACAGGGAAGAGGCAGTTATCCCAGGCCGCAGAGCAAGCGCAATGTTATGCGTGCCAGGAAGCCAGCTCTGCCACGACGCTGCTGTTACCCAGCCCTCTGGCATCCCATTTTCCTTAATAATGCAGAAGTTCCACCACTTCCCCCGCCCGCACCACAAGCTACTGCATAGTGGGCAGCAACCCACCACTTACACACTACACGTCCTGTGCTGAATTCAGGCATACTGCCTCACATAAGTACAGTTTGAATTAAACTTAAGGTACATTTAAAAAAAGATATAATCTGCAAAAACAGCGCTCTCACCAGCATCTTTTTAATGAGATCCTGCAGGTGCCCACAGCCCCTTGCTGGGTATCAGATGCCTCCTTTGCCAACCCTTATTTGTCACCCGAAGCCCTTTCAGCTCTTAGCACTTTATGGAGCAGAAGGCAAATCCCTGCTGTGCTGGCGACATCCCCGAGCGAGGGGAAGGCAGACAGGCAACGGACTGCACACCCAGGGACCATCGGCAGCCAAGAGCCTCAAGAGGAAGCTGACACCTCCACCGTGGCAGAGCCAAAGCCACGGCACCGAGGCCCGGGCTCACTTCAGGGCACCACCTTCTAACACCGCGTGGGGTCAGGCTAACGTTGCAGTGAACGGGCGCCGTCAACGTCCGCGTAACTCTCCTCACTCGAGTGATTTAAATGAGTTGTCCTTTGCCTTTGATACCTGCTCTTTTTCAACTAAAAGTACTGTGCAAAAAATGCATGGCAAAAGGAAACCGAAGTTTCAGAACATGTTCCTATTTGGGGCAGCAATTAAGCAAATGCTGCCTTAAGTTGGAAGAAGCTGGTACGCTCTCTAGCTCCTGACTTGACAGGTAACTACCTCACACGCAGGGTGCTCACAGGTCTCTATCACACTTTGGCTTTCTGTCAGGTGCAGGGCTTGCTTAAATAACCTGAGGCATTTCTAAAATGGTAGGACAAAGGTGAAATGGACATTCCAAAAACACTGCTAAGATGATGCCATCTTAGGAAAACAGCTTAGGAAAGCTGTTTTCTTCACTGTCAAAGAGGAAGGAGATCCTGCCCTTACGTAGCACCATTTCCAAATGCAATTCTTTGCTACAAGAAGGAAGGTCAGAGTCAGAAAAGAAGAGCTCAGGCAACTATTGGTAATGATTTCTTTAACAACAGATATAATGGTTTTAAAAAGGTAATGCTCCAAGCATGGGATGGAGGTTTTGGTCCTTCCGTAATCTACTTTGTTAAGACCCTGGAGAGCAGGTGAAGGTTTCCCAGTGAAAGCAGCCACAATCATTGATACAGAGAGGCAAAGCACCCACTCCACCATCACTTCTCAACTACGTGTTTTCCTTCCTCCACCACTTTTTTTTCTGGCAAGCAGCGTTGGAAGGGCAGCACTCACAGCTTGTTTCTGTCTCCTCTGTGCAAGGACAATGTCAGTGTCACTGACACTTCTACTTTCCCCAAAAAAACAGCCCAGAGCCCTTGGGCACGAAAAGACCAGGCGCTCTCTGGGACTCGGCTGAGCAACTTAAGGACTTGGCAAGGTTTTCGAAGCGGACACGCAGTCGGGCTGCATGCCACGCTCCAGTGCCCAACAGTGTCTTGCTGCGTGGTCTGACACTGTGCTATCCTCAGGCTGGCTGAGGAACAAGGACAACTGCCCTCCTCATTTCTCTTCTTGCTTCCTGCAGGCCCTTCAGCTCTCTCGCTAGCCCCGTGCTCCCCGGCTCGCGCTCTCAGCACAGCTCACATGCAGCTCTGCCCAGGCCCGCCTCATCCCTCCTGGCCCAGGCCTTGAGAGGTGGCTTTTACAGCAGGCGACCTCAGCAGCAACCGCCTTGAGATTGCTGCTGCTCCTTGCATGCAACTTCTGCCTGGTGGAAAACTACAACATTCTCAATGAACAGGGGGAGAAAACTGCTCTGAGGAGCCAGGCCACTTAACTAAGGGTTTCAAAGATGATTCTGGAAGAGTTAAGGGAGGCACAAATTAATTCTGCCCACAAGGCTCTCGGGGGCTGTCACACACTCATAGCTCAGACCAAGAGAAAGGAAAAGCAATCGCTCTACCCATCATTTTTCCAATTGCAAGCCCAAGGCCCCCCCACTTACCTGCTGGTAATACTGCTGGGTTGGAGCCTGGGGTGCTGGCATCTGCCCAGGCACAGCGCCAGCTCTCGCCTTGGGCATCGGCTGCCTCTCATACGGTGCCTTCGGGGCCTCCTGGCCCACTGCGAGCTCCCCCTGGGCTCTGCAAAGCCTGTCCCGTAACAGCACTATGTTTGGCTGCAAACAGGAGAACACAGCAAGGGAAGGTCAGCCATGCAGTCTGCCATCCAGGCGCCCTCCAAAGGCCGCCATTGTAGCAGTGTATTTGTGGCAAGGGGGAGGCAAAGAGCCTGACCCTTGGCATCCTGAGGGGTGTTTCAAGAGCAGTTCTGCAGCCTAACATCACTACACAGATCTCTGCTTGAAGTGAGCCTATTAAGACAGACAAGCTAAGTGGAAAAAGAAGGGGTGGCATACCTGATTGGTGTTTGCCGGGAGGAACGTCAAGGCTGCAGCAAGGCTGCCCTGTGCGGCCAGGAGGCTGGCATACTGGCTCATCTTCTCAGCCAGGAGGGCTCCCACAGCGTTAGGGTCCACGGCCTGGGTGAGCTGCACAGCTCTGCGCAGAATCACAACCTTCTCTATTAAGTCCTGGAAGAGGAGAATGAGGAGAGAGAATGAGGACAAGGAGACAAAGCAGACGCGGGCTAAGTGCTATGAGTTACGGTCACGCTGAAGGCATCGCTTTCCCAGGGTGTGGGATGACAGAAGAGCAACCAAACGCACACCTGAAGTACCTCCTAGCTAAGCCAGTGCATTGTGGACAGCTCAGAACCAAAACAAGTTCAAATAACCAGGATTTCAGGGCCCTAGCAGCAATATGCACTTTCTCCAAAAGAATACTCTGTCATAAAATATTTGGCAAGAGCATCACTCCCACCACAATATTTCTTACTCCCACCTTAGGCACCTCCTGTTCCTTCACAGCATTTTAGCGGGTAAAGCCAACCCATCAGAAGTAAAAAGGAACTTCCTGTAGAGCTGTGGACATTTTTCTAAGTATTAAGACAGTCTTTCAGATATTCACGAAAAATCCTCCGTATCTTGCTTTCCTTCCACGCTCCCAAAAACAAGAGCCAATTTGTTGTCAAGTTGTGCTATTTTCAGATAACATAGAATTCAAATTACTCCAGTTGCTTGAATGTACCAAAGGGACAGAGCGCTGTCAGGTAGCATTACCTGAAGGACTTTCTAAAACTGACCCTTCAAAGGCCCTGAACAGATGGAAGAAACTAAAAAGCTATTATAAAAATAAATTATTCAGCAATTGCTTCATCATACCATCACCAACCCTCCTTCTTCTTCTCCCAAAATACTCCCTATATGCAACCTACTTCACTGCTGGAAATCAACCGCCCTAGAAACAATCCCCTAAAAGCCTCAGAAGAAACTTGAGAAAGTTATTCTCCAGAATTAACTGTTACCAGGACTATGTCAAATGATCCCTGTGTGATATATTACTCTCAGCACCTTTCTGGACACAAATACCAACCTGAAGGGACAAGGGGCTGTTTCCATCCTGAGCTTTGGTCCAGCAGGCAACGAGCTTCTCCACGTTGCCAGCACAAATGTAACAGAGACAAGCTTGTGTCTGCAGCAGGCTGTCACCCTCGCTCTCGAGCCTGTTACCCAGGAGATCTAGACAAAACCCAAAGAAGATACCATGAGTCACCCCACGCTTGCTGAGTTTCCTCAGTACTTTTTCCACACTTTCTCACTTTTTGGAGCTTGGCGGGTGTCTTAGAGTGCATTTACAAAGCACAAGGTGGCTTTGAGCAGGGGCAGACAATGTGGGGAGCATTCAGGCACCCCCTGTGCTGCAGGGGGCTAGACCCCTCCAAAACGCTCCCTAAACCAGCCGTGTCCGCAGGGGCAGGGGCAGTGCTGCAATTCATCTACTGCAGAATCTGTGGCTCCTTTTGGTCCCAAGAGTCACAATGCTCTCATGACAGAAGAGCCAAATGCTCCTCTGCAACATCTGCGTGAGACGTTACTGGAGAAGCTCTACAAACTGCTCCCTGACTCAAAGCAAACTGGCGGCTGTGCATAGCACGGCCAAAACTCAGGTCCACCAGCTTAAAAAGCTGCTCTGTATTCCTCCAAAAAACAGGAAAAGACAAAAAT
The DNA here is from genome assembly GCA_013398735.1 of Nothocercus julius. Taxonomy (NCBI): domain Eukaryota; kingdom Metazoa; phylum Chordata; class Aves; order Tinamiformes; family Tinamidae; genus Nothocercus; species Nothocercus julius. Next base: position 819,496 of record VZSV01000252.1, on the reverse strand, counting down.
CAGGGACTGCCGCTGGAACACAGCACCTCAGAGACTCCTCTCCTTTGCAGCAGGATTCAGGAGCTGTATTATTGACTAAAGGAGCTACAGCAAGGCCTTACAATAATTTACCTGAAGGAAAACAGCAGAAAAACAAATAAAAAAACACACACAAAAAAAACAGCTTTGCTAGAAATTAGGGGAATAAATGACATCCAGTCTGCCAGGTGTCCTTACCGCAAAGGGCTGCGAACTCCTCCGGCCTGGCGTAAGTCAGCACAGCAGCCAAAGCCTCTCTCCAGTTCTGCAGATCACAAAACTGCACGATCTCCTTCCAGTTCTTGGTTACAACTGCAGTAATAAGCTGGTGCAGAAGGAGACAAACTTCAGTAAGATCCTGGTAGCTGGACTTGTATTTCATGAGCAAAGCCCTTGTAAGGTCACCTGTACAACTAATGTCATCTAACCACAAGGTCATCGCCCATTTCTGAACGCAGGCACAGATAACTGGTCAGCTCTCACTAAAAATGTCTTTCTTCTAAGGATGAATTGCAGGAAAAAAACATAGTTCTCACTTTCGACAAAATTCTTTCCCTTATCTTGGCCAAATACAAAGAAAATCTGGAGGAAAATACATCTCTATTGGAAAGTCGTAATACTTGAGTTTCTCTTCCCTTGGCCAATGCTACAAACGCAAACTGCCTGTATTATCAAAATCTTGCTTAGAGACTCTGGCGTGGGTGCTTCTTTCCCCAGACGACATTGCTTTGTAACCTTCAGGCCTGCTCCAGAAAAGCACTTCAGCACATGCTCATTTTCAAGCTACTGCTACAAACACTCTTGTTGAGCAAGGGACTAGTCAAGTGACATATTCAACGAACTGCCCTGTGCTCCTCTGTGGCCACTTCTCCCACATCACTGTTCTCCTGCTGCTCTTCTCATGCGAGTGCTCAGAGGGAATCACGTGAAGGAGCAGTGTCAAAAATCACTAGCGTGGCAGGAAGTGAAAAAGGACAAATAACCAGCTGGCCATAACATCCTTTTCCTAGACATTTGGTGATTTGTGTACCCTGGCTATACTTAGCTATCCCTCTGTGCATGCAGTGAAACCAAGCATCAAAGTCTCCGTTGCGACTGATCACAGGCAGGAATTAACATAACGCTACAGACACTGAGCATGGGCCTGCGTGCAGCACTTGAGAAATGTATCAAGACAAGACATTGAAGTGTTTGCTGATTAAGATGTTTATCTCAATCAGGCAGAATTTACTAGCATATATGCAGCTCAAAGTAACACTAGAAATAGCACCAAATCCTTGTTCCCAGCTAGTGTGCCTCTTCTTTCCAAGAATATGCATTATAAACAGTAAAAAAAAATGCTTGCTCTCATCCTGTGGATGCCTAAAATCTATGAGGTTCTGACGTCAAGACATCTATAAGACGGCATAGAAACTTTTAACTTCAAAGAAGTGGTGGCAAAGTTATACTAAGAGGTTTCTTTCTAGCTGAATATACACACCCTAGTAATTTTGCTCTGCGTCTTAGCAAAGTATTTTTCCTGCGTCCTAGAGAGCAGCTCTTGTCCGCCGGCGATGGCCAGGATAATGGCATCAGCCATGCGGTTATCGTGCAAGCAGAGATCTACCGCGCTTGCAAAGTTACCGGTCAGCAAAGCCTGGGTAATCAAACCATCCACATCTGCAAGAGGAAAAAGGAGGGCATTTTCAGACACAACATTCAGTTTAGGATGCGACAACAGATATTTACAGGAAAGCTCCAGTTCATCTCCAGGTCAAGGCCAAATCTGATGGGACACTTGGGAGTCATCACTTACCAAGCTGCTGGAACAAGATGCTGTTATTTCATACAGGGCACCATCCTGAATCACCTCAGACACAACTACCCTGCACCAGCATCAGATACAACATTAGATGCAGACAGGGCTCAAGGTTTCTGTGTATGCGGGACACCCTGGAAGCTATAGCACTTGGTTATTTTTACGGAATTGCTCTTTTATGGCATTCAGAAATCACATTCAGGTAGCAGCATTTCAGTGGTGGGGCATGAGTGCTGTGTACTTTGCCTCCTTCCCTGAAAGATCTGTGTTATCAAGTGCCTTGAGACTGCTAAGAAATCCATGGAGTTAGTGGCAAATAATGATAACACTTTATGAGATGTACAGAAGGTTTCAACCCCCCCTCCCCCCTTAATTTTTTATTTTTTTACCTCCACTGACAGAGATGTTAAATGTCTTCTTTGCAGGCACTAAATCTTCAGGTCCATGTCTATGGTCCTTTAAGCCCTAAAGAAAAAGGAAAAGCACAGTTGTTGAGATTAGGGAAATATTTGGGATAAACACATGCTTAAAAATACGCACCTTGCATTAGACAGCAAGGTAGACAGCTTTCAAACTGCCATTTCCCTAGAGATCATTAACTCAGAAGGGAAGAGCATTAAGCCTGTCACCTTAGAGCACCGTTTCAGCTCTGGATAATCAGCCTCCCCTGGTACCTGCACAGAGTCAAGCGCGCAGCATACTCAGAAAGTTCTGGGCTTATCAGAAGACCTCCAGTGTACATCAGTGAACCATTTTAAAAACACTGTTCTGAGTGACCGGAGTTGAACATTTTTTTTTAAACACATGCCAAAGGCAAAAACCGTGAAAGCTTCACATTTCTTTCCATCAGGGTCAAGTTTACGCAAGTCTGAGCTGTGCACGCATGGAGATCCTATCAGCAGAGCCTGGTACCGACCTGCACAGGTAAACGTGCCTGCACACACATGAATCATCCCCACATCCTCCCCAAATCTCAAATTCTCCTTCCCTTCTTGCTCATCTGCACAAAGAAGCATCTAGGAATGCTACCTAGTTTTTCCCTTAACTCTGCATAGATTTTGAGTTCATCCTCAAAACAGTAGGCACCAGGAGCAATCCTGGTCCAAGGAAGCACAACACAGGCTTCATTCTGGACACAGAAGTCCAGAGTACTCCAGACATGCTAAAGCACTTGGCTGGCTTGACACAAAAGTGTTCAGCCTTGACACAAAAACCTTCGTTATATAAGCTCCCCACAAAGAAAACAGCGAGTATCACCTGCTGGGTTTTTCAATTTTTAACAAAAGCCTTTAAGAAATGCACAATGATAGCAAGGGGGAAGCCTCTCCACCATGAAGGTTCACAGCAAGACCAAGCAAGCGGGCACAAACTGCCCTGCCTCCTCCACCACAAGCCAGCATGCAAACACAGGTGGTGGTAGCTCCAGAAGAAATGCTTGCTGATAACACCTTGCTTACATACTGATTACTGAAACAGTCTCCTCTGAACGTGTGAAGCACAAGCGTGCAGTTGACATAAAAGCACATTTTGAACGGGGGATCCAAGAGAAACAAGAGTCATGTTTGGCCCAGGTAAAGAGACAGTGTCTGGAGAGTGGTTTTGTTCCCAGATGATGCATGATGTGATTGGAAGCAGTCAAGAGCATATCATGACTGGCACCTTATACATTCATACATCTCCAGCACCAGAAAAACAAAATGAAATGCTGTTAAAAGCAAAAGGAATACCCAGGAAATCAGCATTAGTCCAGAGGGAAGTGCGTACCTCTCTCAAGAACTGCTCCTCCGCAGCCTGGCCTTCCCCCGCCTCAGTCGAGGCAGATCCATCAGATTCTGTGGGTACCTTGAGAAGAGAGAAGCGGTTGTGATGGGGGAGAAAGAACAGCCAGGAGAATAAACTATTTTGCCCAGCAGAGCAAAGTCACTACCTTCCAGACTGTGCTCTGAGCTAGCCTGCCGTGCACAGCAAAGCATCCCAAATCCACGTGTGGCTACAACAAAGTGGTAGAGATCCTCTGTTTCCTTGCTCCTGTCGTTACACAGTACCTTGTGCTGCTTTCATCTCAGCTGGCTGAAAACTTTAAAGAAATATATACTTTCTTCTCTTAGGCAGACACTGGTGACATCTAAAACGTATATGGCCTCATTTCAATGCAGCAGCACTGGCCAGGCAAATGGAGCACAGCAGCCCTCTGGAGAAAGCAGTGCACTGAGGACTTGGATCACTAAAACTACAGCAGACATCTGAACAGCATTTATCAGGTGAGCAGAATAGAAAAGCAGACAGACACGAAAGACCCTAAGCCAAAACCTGTGACTGACAGCCCTTTGCTATGAAAGGGGCAAAACAGTGTAAATGAACATAACTTTTTCCCTTTCCTAAGTCCCGTCATCCTACTGAACTTAAGAGGTTCTTGCATGCTGGGTTATTCTTGACTTAGTTACCAAGCTGAAAGGAAATTTATTCTTACTTTATGCGTTATTATTGCATTATAAAACGTGACCAAGTTGTAGACTTCTGCTTACCTCTCCCAAGCCATCATCCGCAAGGCCTTCTTTGTTCAGAGCTGAAGTAATCTGAAACACAAGCAAGGTTTTTCAGTTAAGTACCCTTACATTTTAGAGACAGACCTCTTCACTCATCTCTCAAACTGCAAAACTGGCTATGCAGCTAATATTTTACTTGCAAAAGAGTAAATCAAAGCAATTTCCTTTCCCAGCCTGCTGATGAGCCTACTGCTAAGTCGCCTGCAGGTCAAACTCCCAAGGAAACAGCTTTTTCTAGACCTTTGTTAACTCTGCCTCAAACCTCACTGGATCTGCTGGAAGCCAAAGTAATAAAAATGACATTACAGGCAAAAGTGATTCTACAAAAAAACAAACAAAACAAAACAGAAAAACAAAAAAAACACCACTCCCTGCACTGTTGAGGGCAGTTCAATTAGTGAAAAATGACAGTTCTATCTGAGCCCAGCAACTGTCAGGAAGCTGTGGTTTCAACCACAGCATGCATACGGCCTTGAGGCAAGATTTTTCCAAGGGAGAAACGAGCTAAAACCCCAGCGTTTATTGATTTGCAAGGTAAAGCAGGTTTTCAGATTCCTTTCAGGCCCTCAAAAATCCCAATTTATTGAAAAAATTTTAGATTACAAAAAATATGGTAACCTGGATCTCCTAAGGCTGCTAATATCTGATTGCTTATGGTATAACAGGGTGTACTTCAAACTTAGGTGAGAGTCTTGAGGGAAGGAGAGGAGAAAAAAAAAAAAAAAAAAGACGACCTAGCTCACATGGCAGGAGCCGGCTGGCTTTTTTTTTTTAAATCACTAATTTAAATCAAAAAAAAGAGAAATCCAGGAATTGCCCCAAATGTAACAAGTCCAGAGTTTATCACCTGGGTATCTCTATGCAAATAAGGGGTCCTCATAGCTCAGCTCATCAGTTCCTCACCTACTGAAATGGTAGGGTGATCCAGCATTTCAGGCTGCTCAATTCAGCTGCCCCTATTTTTTTCCAGCTGCACCGGTCCCTCAAAACTGCCACCGCTCCTGCTGCACAAACGGGACCGAGTTTCATCCGCATTTTCTAGTTTCAGTCTGCTTTTGAAAAACTGTGTTTCTCTTGTTGTTTGTCCAACTTGTGCAAGGAAGACGTAGAAGCTGAGGACAGTGTGTTTGCAAAAACGTATTTTCTCGGTAATCATAACAAATTTGCTCTGGAGTCCATTTGATACACAAACATAATGACCTTTTTATGGAGCCAGACTTTCAAAATAAAAGATTAAGTTAATACAATGGAAATGAGTCCAACTTTCAAATCCACTGACTCAGAACTAGACAGATCCTAGGCACAGCACTGAGAACAGCAAAACAGCCAAAATGGGCAGCTGATATCCCTGGATACCAAAAGGCAGATGGATGGCACAGTTTGTCTCTGAGAAGAGGGGAGACAGATAAACTCATCCAACTGCATCTGCAACTTAATAGCTCTGCAGTCTATGTCCAACACCTTTCGTACTACACCTTTCCTACCACTTCCTAACTGTTTGAATGGAAACATATTGCAGGTTTTTAGGAAAATTGGAGGCTTTTTTTTTTGTTATCTGCTGGTGACTCATTTTCAAACAAAGACAAATAAATATAGCTTTGGAAAATGAAGCCCTTTTGGCTGTTGCTTCTGAAAACCAGATTTTGCCATGATATAAGAAACTTGTTCCAGGTTTTCCATAAAGATACACACCTAAATGGTACAAAATGCTCCCCGGTAATATAACTTCTGTCTTCCTAAACGCAATCAAATTTCATTGTTCCTAAGAAGGCATCCCACAAACAGGAATATTTTAGCATTATAAGGAAGTTAATGAAACTATGAGGAACATATACAAGGTCTTTAACCAGAAAACCAAAAAAGGATTAGATTCCACAATATTACTATATAGGAATATGACATATAGAAGTTACATGAATAATTCTACCAATGAATAGGAAAGCTTTCATGTGTGACAATGAGATCAACATGGGACAGGCAGATGCAAATACACCTCTGAAGTCTGTTGATTGCTTTGAAATTCTCAGCGAACATCCATATTGCAAGAATACAGGGCTAACAAAAAAACAAAAAGCAGGCAAAGCAAGCTGCAACTGCCATAAAAATTTCAACTTATTTAGGGAGAGGCAGATTGCTGGAAATAAAAGGGAACACTTGGCACATAAATAATATATAAATACTTAAGTCAGCCACATTGAAGCAAACAAAGGATTCAGTACAAAGGATCTGTATGAGAGCTACATGAGCATCAGCACAAATATCTGCTGGGAAGCACAATGAAAAAAACTGTTATATTAAAATGTGTATGATCTTAAGTAGCCTGTGATGATTGCTCTTTTTGTCCCAAATGTAAATGAATATTTCAACCACATATGGCATGGCCAGCATTCCAGGTTGCATTTTATGGACGTCTGAGTCAGTAAAAGCACTTAACATGCATCTTTCCAGCATATTTACCTTCTTCCTTAGATCCTCTTTCCTGTATCCCAAGAGTTCCAGGTATTTAACACGTGAATCTTCTTCAAAATTCACCTATGAAAAAGCCAAGTTAACAGGAGTAAACTGCAGTTTTATTTTCTTTCTCCCTCCATCTTTTCACTCATCAAGCACAAACACGCGCTGAGCGCTAGTGACTGGAGACCGAGCGTGTAGGAACAATCTGCCTATCAGCTTCACATGGAAGCCTCTAAATATTCAGTTAGATGTGAAGGGCGCAGCTAAAGATGTGCCAAAGATTTTTATTGTGACTCAGCAACCCTTAGTAATAAACTCTCTGGACAACAGACACCTTCCCTGATGATTTACAAGCAAGTGTTGCCCTCTGCTGTGACATTCTTATGAACCCTCAAGCACCCCCTGCTCCACGGACCCTCCCATTCCTATGGGAAACCTCGACTGGAAGGGCTTCCAGGCACCACTCCAAGTCCACATCTTGGCTTCCAAGCACCTGTTCTGCCAGAACACGGTATTGCACAGAGGGAAACGTTTTTGTAATGATCTTGTGGGGAGGTGGGAAATCCCTGGACTCCTTGTCATCCTCTAAGACGGTACCTTTAGGAAGGCCCACACGTTCTTCTCAAAGTCAGCCTGGGCCATGTCAATTTTCTTCTGACAGTAGCTGACAAAGCCTTCGGACTGCACAGCTTCCTGCAGCTGGTTGGAGCGGGCCAGGAACTCCTTCTCCGTAACCACCTGGCTCACGTAGACGTGGTAACGCTGCTGCTGCTGCTCCATGCCCGGCTGCGGCTGAGCCTTGGTGCTCTCAAATGTCACCAGCTTGCCTCCAAACTGCAATTGAGACACGTGTGCAGCATGTAAAGGGCAGTTTTGCGTTCAAGATTGTGTCAAAATAACTGTATGCACACACATACCTATAAATTCATACACATATCTGTGTATGAATGTTTACATATTCATTTAATGGACAAACTTTGCTGGCACCATGATACTTATGTGTGTTCTCCACCTCCCAATATCTCTGTGCAGTGAAGGAGCTTGCTTGGAAAAAAGGGTACATGTTCCTTAAACTAAGTATTAAGATCCCCAAACTCCAAAGATCTGGGGCTGTGGATCTGTAGAGTGTATAGAACGCAGGTTATCTTATGTTACTGTGACAGAAGTCCTAAAAAAAAGTCCTGTGCACTATGAAATACATGGTATGATATGTGCCCAGCTTATACAGCAGGATGTATACCAGTTAAAAGACTACTGAGAGCTGGAGAAGACATTGGCTAGGCAACACTGCTCTGATCCAAGGCCCTGCTTACCGAGAACGATGCTCCCACGGGGCGCCGGATCCACTTGGGTGGCTTCTTTAGGGGCAAAACGACACTCTGCGAGGCCGTCTGCTGGGGAAGCTGCAAGGGCGGGAGGGGCTGACCTGTGCCAAAGGGATCGAGGTTCCCAAACGAAGATGAAAGCTTGAAAAACAAAGAGGAAGAAATACAAAGACAGACAGAAGTGGCACATCTTCTCTCACTAAGCAGATATGCAGCATTATCTACACCAGAAGGGTATTTTCCAGTTGGCATGAGAGCCACTAAAGACTTCCAACACGCCTGCTGTATTGTCTCCATTTTCTCAGCTGAACGCTTCTCAATACCTGGTCAACCTGCTTCTGCCTCAAGCCATCCACGTTGCCTCCCATGATGGAGTAAACGCTGATGCGCCCATCAAACGACGCTGCAGAGAGGACAGCAGGGTTCCTGGGACACCACTGGATATCGAAGCACCACTGTGTGTTTGTGGGCAACTCATACAGCACCTGGCCAAGAAGAACAGAGCTGTCAACTCAGGGCTTGTAATAAAATGCTGCTACCCATGGGAATGACAGGAGAGGGTCTCTGCAGCAGTACTAACTCACTCAAGTCTTCTGGATACCAAAAAATCCACGTACCCTTCAGAAGGTATTCCCAAGCCCAGCAAAGAGGGAATGCTTCAATGCAGCTCAATGATCTGCCACTGCTGCAGTAAACTACAAAATCCCTCCACTCTGGCTAAAATTTCCTCAAACTTAAAGATGGGAAAAAGACAATGATGATAAAAGTAATTCAGCCCCATGAATTCTGCNAAAGTACAAATAGCGAAGAGGGGGCATTTACATTCCTTACAGCTATAGGGCTGTAGAGCTGGACTATTAGGAAGGAGTCCTGTATCACTGGAAAACTCTGAAGGGACGTACTTCAGCTGCAAAAAATCAGGGTAGGTGCCTTATCACTCAAACATTTCTCCCACAAGAGGAAGCACAAGAGGGATCTGTTCCAACTCCTTCCTTTACTGTGTGGAAAACACAGGGAAGCAAGCACTGGAAGAACGGGTAAAACAGCACAAGAAAAACAGTGCTTTTAAAAACACTGCTTTGCTTATGCCACTGAAGAGAGAGATCTTACAAGTGGTTTGCATACAATACCTCGCCTGTGTTTGGGTTGGAGCACAGAATTTTAGCATCCTTCCCACAGCTAAGCAGCAGTTCCGAATCTGCCATGCTCCAAGCAATGGCCAAAATACCCCTGTGTGAAGTCACAATAAAAATGAAGAGATGAACTCATTTAAGAAAAACTGCATATCAAGTCATCTTTTCTGAAATAAAGTCATTCATTTACGTGCATCATCAACACACGGTGTGTAAACCTGTACGGTTAAGACGGGTGACTCAGTCGGACAACCTAATTTTCTTAGCCTAAGGTTCACGTCAGGAGTACAACTGGCAGCAGTTTTGGTAGTAGCTGCCACACAGACCCGTTGCTGTTCTCTCCTTTAAACTGGGGCTTGGTTTTAAGGCATATGGAAAAACTTCACTAATAAAATAGGGGTGGCATCGGAAATTACCCATACTTTTCCTTTACCCACACTTAAGATATTGGGGGGTGGAGGGCAAGAAAGATGGGAGAGCCTCTACCTTGTATGGCTTTCCAGAATACGAAGTGGTGACGAGGCAAATCGCAGGTCCCACATCTGAATCACAGGCAACCTGTCGTCCTCCGAAGCCAGAACCATCTGCGTGGCAACATCAGGGTGCCACGCCAGGCCCGAGCAGTGCATCTGAGAGACAATGCTAGGTAACAAACCGGCACGAAGGAACACAGGACAACCACACTAACTGGGGCTAGATGCAGGAAAAAGGCAGTCCTGAGGGATTGCCCCATTTGCTGCTGTATTTCTGGGAAGCATTTTGGACCGCATTCAGTTGGGATCAATGCCTTGACTCCACCAAGGAGAAGACTTCCAGTTAATTCCCCAGGATTCTCAAATAGATGACACTGTGCAGCCTCATTTCCAATCTTTTCATGTAAGGCTATAAATATTCTTTAATGTGAGAAACCCCCTGCACAAAGTGTTTTCACATTATTTCAGTTATATCTACCAATACTCTAGGAAAACTTATCGTTACGAGGGGGTTTACTCACCCGGTTATTGTGGTCACTGACTTTGATGATGGGCTCATTCTTCCTGAGGTCCCACACAGTAGTTCGGCCACTAGGGCTGGCAGACGCCAGAATGTGCTGGACTTGCCTGTTCCACGCGATGCAGCTGATGTCTTCGAGAGGCTACCACACACAGAACAGCCTGTCACAGCCTGGCAAGTTGCCACAACACCCTCTTGTTTTCACACTCTGCTGCAACACACATCTCTAGGGAGATCTGGCTGCCTCCCATGTTTGTTCTGCTTGCCCGCACACACAGGCTGTAGAGCAGAAAACCTGAACATCCCACTTACAAAAGCTGCCTGCGCGCTGCACCTCCCCTTTGAGGGTCTGATACATTAATCACTCACAACATAAAAGTCTTCCACAAAAATACATCTTGGTACACGAACTGTACTTTTGCCTCCGAGTATTAGTTTTTGACTTGCAGAGGAAAGGTTAAGTCTGCTTGAAGGAGCTCTGTAGTCATGTTTTTTGCCAACTGCTTAGGTTTAACCTTTGAAATAAAAGCAATACTAACACAGCCTTCCTCACTGCACTATATTTCCAGTTGTCACTGAACACATGGATTAAAAGAAAACACATTTCACTTAAGTGATTATCAAACATAGTAATTCCTGCAGAGATCTTGAACAGAAGCAAACTTCCTCCAAAATGTCCATGTGATACTGAAGTAATCCAATGATAGTAAATAAAACAGTAAACAAAAACAAGAGCGTTTTAAACTCAAATTCTTTAAACAAAACTGCTTCTCAACTGATTTCCTTGCTAATTATTCTCCCCAACTTATCATGCAGTACTAATGTACTAATTTTTTTGTAACCACACCTAGCTCACGCCATTTTAAGAACTAGACCAACATAAACACTTCTAAAAAAAATCCCTCCCATTCCTTTATCTCCTTTACAAGGCACAAAAGAGAGAAACCCATTCTTCTTCTCTCCCATAAATCTTCTTTGAAGAAATCACAGGCTAAGCACTGGTGCAACTGCATATTCCTCGAAAACCAGAGGCAACTGCCAAACCTACTGCCTCATCTTCTGACTTCTCAGTAGCTGAGTTTAGTCTTTCCTATGCTTTTCTGTTCACTGCCCTCAGATTCACATATGCACTGAAACATGCGAAGAAAGACTAGAAGAGATTCAGTCCACGGACCAGCAGCTAAGAACATTTTCAAAAGCGGTGTAACCAGGAAGACTTGGCTCATGATTACTTCTTGCTTGATAAAATGCAACATCTTGCACAGAATAGGGAGGTATTTAAAAATTTATCATTTTGCAGGATTCAACAAACTGTCAGCCTCAGTAACCTGCTTATTTTTCATTGGTTTGCAGTACTTAAGATACACATATCTACTACCTGTGTCTTCACCCCTGGTGTCATCGGTGTGGCAAAATTGTTCAAGTCCCAGATATAGATTTCAGACTCATTAGCACCAGAGGCCACCAGATTAGTCTGTAAAACACAAACATGATATTAAGCGTATTTTCAATATCAGCTTTCATAATCTCAATGGCTGAACAGATCCATAGGACCGTGGCAGTTTATTAGGTGATTAGTGGCCACTTGTGCCTACATAAGCCCCAACTTCATAGCAAGCAGAAATGAAGTAATTCAGAACAACCTCAATGAACAGGGAGCAGCCTTGCTAAAAGCAAGTGGCCGCACAAGGAAGGGCTCTTTAGAAAACGAAATCAACTGAATTCTCATAGGCATTAAAAAAAAAAGACCAAAACCAAATGGACGTAAATACGCTTTAGCAATGGAGAAAAGCTTGCTGCTTTTGAGAGCTTGTCTGCCTTCTATAAAGGCCACATCCCAGCATTTCCTGTTGTTTCCCCTCCTGGGGAGGAAATTTAGATGTTGCGATCAACCATCCTCCCCATTCCCCTATAAGACAACCCTAATAACGAAGCACACAAAGCAACGCAGCACATAAATGCTCCCTGTGACCAGACAAATATTGGTACAGCCCATAGAAAGCAAAAAGGGAGACCAGCTAAAAACATCACAGAAAAATCACTCATACTTTACACCTAACCTGAGCAGACTCACTGAAGTGACAGTCTGAGAAGGGATCATCCCAAAACTCCTCCTCTAGACTGAGATTCCAGTAACAGAAAAGTTTTCCGTACTGGATACATAAAAACATTTGAGTACCCAATTTCATCTGTGATTTTCAGAGGCTGGGAAAAGGACCAAAACATTTAAGGTAACATGTTGTTAAGGGAGGCTGCTCGTTTATGCAAACAACAGAAAAAACACCTGGAAAATGTTGACATCGAGCGCTCGCACCGGTCCCGTGTGCTTGTCTTTCTGGGCAATGATGACTTCAGCGTCTCCAGCTATGATTTTGGCTGGGTCGTACAGGATGATGTTTCCATTTTCACCCCCAGCGATCAGGACTCCCGAGACATTCTCACCTGTGGTCATGCTGTGCGGCCCCCAGATGAGTTTGTGGTACCTGGGAGACACAAAGATGCCAGGCTACAACCATGCACAGCCACATCAGCTAAGAGAGATTACAGATACTTCAAAGAAAAGGAAAGCTACCCGTGGCTGTCCTAACTGATGAGGTTCTTACACTTTCTTGCTTGCTTCTCTACACTGGAAAGATGACACATCAATCTTTCTTCTCATCAAGACAAAAGGGCCATGGGAATTAATCAACATCATCTGCTTTGGAGCTGCAGTATCAAGTAAGGCCTCCCACTGCACATGATTTTGAGCTTATTTTTGTACAACAATAGGAATAAATCAAAAAAAGGACTATTAGCCCATCCAATCTCAGCCTGCAGATAAGACTCAAGTATTTGAGGGCAGCTCTTCATGCAATAGATAAAAAGTGCAACTACAAAAAAATCCAAATTATGTTTTCTCATCTGTGCTCCTGAATGTAAAAACAAACAAACAACACAAGAAAATAACAAAAACACACACACATCTGTTGCACTGGATGCTCAGCTTGTGACCCATTCACAACATAAACATGTCATGTGCACCACAGTGTCCTCTCCAGACCAAGTCAGAGGAACTCGGTGTGCTTCCAGCTATTTCCAGGCTTTTCTCAATCTGCAAATACCCCATTTTCCTTCACTAAACAAGCTTTTTCCATCAACACAACAGCACTCCTGTGTATTTGGCCATGCAGAAAACATGTCTTCCACGAAGGACACATCTATCACTTGCTGGGCAACCGGAAAGTAAAACGACATGGTTTAGGAAGTGGGGCAAATTACTTCAGCATCTGCTATTTATTGCTCATCTCTTATTTATCTAAGGACAATCTATAAATAATTTCTCTAAAACACCTTGGGTGCAGCTGGATAACCTGCATACTACCAACGCCTGGACAAAGAACGTGTGCCATACAAGAGTTACCTCAATGGCCAAGCAGGTCCTTCCTCTGGGTACCAAAATGATTAGAGTTCTACAGCTGCTGAATTATGCAGTGAAGTGAACCCACTCA
>VZSV01000252.1:775931-793168 GCA_013398735.1 Nothocercus julius | reverse complement strand
AGGAAACCCTAGTTAAAAACTGTACAACATCAGGAAGAAAAATTCACCTTTAGGCATCGTCATAAGTAGAAGAGGATTTAGCTAAGATTTAAAAGACTCTACATCTTGTTAGAAAAGAATTTCTCATTTCAATCTTTTGCAAGTCAATTTAAAACAAGCACCAAATTAACAAATATTATTAAATCCTCTGCCCCAAACCAAAGTGTCCCTGTGCCTTAAATGCTCCGTTCAGTCCACTTAGTTGTAGCTCACATGCACAAGTCAGCAATTCATGGCACAAGGGTCACTTTTGGACTTCCCTGCAGAGTTAATAACTCTCATCAAACAGCGTCCAAATTCCTCCAGGATCATGCGCTCTGCGGCTACTTTGGACTTGCCCATCTTCTCCGCTTGCTCCGCCTGTGCGAGGAGGCATTCACAGGTGGCATCCGCTACCTCCTTGGTGACAAAGGTAAAGGGCAGCCTGAACAGAACAAAAACCCCAGTCACGCCCCACAAGAATAAAGATCCCATTAGGACCAAGTGACAAGGTGAACGGCATCAACTTACTTGCCCCCGCCACTGCTGAGCGCTGGTGTTGGCCTCGTCAGCAGATCCGAGATCTGGGAAGACAACTTGGTCTTCGCTGCCGTCTGCTGCTGGACTCGAACTTCAGCAGCATCTGCTAAATGCATCAGTGTCTTGCGCTCCGGACTTTCTTCAAAGTTTTTGCAGCCAACGCATTTACATATGGAAGAACACATGATTTTTGCCTGAAAGAAACAGGTCACGAGATAAGTAGTTGCAGTTCAGACCTGTTTTATGACAATCGGCGGGGAAGAGCTATTTCTGCTGTAGGGTGTTACCAATTATCCCCTGGAAAAAAGCACTGGGGTTTACTCTAAGTTCTGAAATCTAGGCAAGCTGTCTCCCCGGAACGAACGCTCGAGACAAATGCAAGTCAAAGATTTCACAGTTATCCCTTTCTGGCCTACAAATCTGAGTGAATTCCACTGAGAAGAGGGGAATTCCACCTCAGCAACCCTAAAACAGTCATTTAGCTGAAAAAACAAGATTTTGGCCTTTGACTTCCAAAGCCTAACATGTTCCCGTGCACTTTGTGCGGGATGCTATTATAATTGTTCAAGTTCTTAGAGAGATGGTGCCATAGTTGTATTCATAAAATATTGCTCTTCAGTAAAGGACTACCTCAAGTTGAATAAATTTATTTTTAAAACATGTAGCAACTATGTAAAGGAAGCAATGGATTTTGCAATATGTACTGCTTTATATGTGCAAATTGCCAGAAGAAAAGCTCAATGTCATCATTGCTGCAATATCGAAAAGTCTTAGATGATCCAGTCCAACGTGAGAAACATTTTCCCTGCTGCCTACTAAATACAAACACTATTTACAAAGTATATAGACAAGAGTAAGATGTCATGTGGGTACTAGTCAGGCACCTTTTCAAACGTTGGCCCAAGTCAAAATATTAATGTCGGGAGGGGAACACAACTTCAGTGATAAAGCAGAGTTGAGATCACAGTACCAGAAGGAAAAGCCAGTGACTTTAGGACAAGATCATGTTTTGTACCTCATAACATTCACAGTAGTTTTTGAGACATCCCGAGCGTTTACAGTTACATCCTTTGCTGTGTCGCCGATCCGATTCTCCTTCCTTTCCTTTCCCTATTTTGGGCTTGAAGGCTTCAGGGTTTCTATCCAGGCAGGCCTGTCAATGCGGACTCAAAACATCAGTCATTGCACATGGGGAACAGGATTTCAAGGTGACAGCTTTAAACCTCCCACACAGGTAGGATATGGGGGTGTTATAAACCCACCCTAAGCACCCTGTAGCTTTACATGGTAGAAGCTACTGCTTTCCCCCCAGCTGTACAGAGGGGAACCCAAAGGTCAGCTGTCCTGTCTCTGTGCTACTCAAGATGATGTCGCAATTAGTACCAATAGGAACATGCTTTTCAGTTCAACGATGTGAGAAGACCAGACAAAAAAGATTCCTCACCTTTATTGCTTTTTGCCTATCATTTTCATGGTCCAGATTGTTGTAACAATTTGTACAGTTGCAGTTATTGCAGAATTCACCATTTGCAAAACAATCGCAGTAACTGAAACAGAAGATACAGAATTTAGATAGCATCTAGTTAGAAAACTTTGCATCTCCTCAAATAATAATAGTCTTTGCCTCTGTACCCATTTGGCACTTCAAAAGTATCTCCTGAAAATAAGCAAGACTCAGTGAAAAAACATATATCTAGTCACATGCCTCAAAAAATACCCAGCACAATCTTTCTCAGCTACTTAACTCAGCATGGCTTTATTGGCATGTTTTGGTAGAGATCCACTAGTGGTACTGTGCGATCTAATTGCACTCGCAGCCACAACAACTTGACTCCAAATGCTGGATAAAATTGCTCCCCCACGCACAAGGCTGCAAGGTTAGCAATCTGGGACAAACTGGCATGGGCACAATTTCCCCCCTGCTTCATTCTAATGGCACAGGTACCGCACCATTTCCACGGAGGGGATCAACAACAACCTAAAATAGAATGTAGACCTGCCACTTTTCATACACATAAAAACCTTGTGTTCTGGCGCTTGGCATAAATATGCAATGTCCAAGTTGGAAGGCTTAAGAACAAGCTCTACTCACAGTTTCAAACACAGAGACTTGGTGCAATTGCATGGCTTCCTGGGGCGGTTGGCAGATTCAGAGGGAATTATTCTGGGGAGGAGAAAAAAGAAAGAAAAAAAAGAAAAGAAAATAAAAAAACAACTATTTACACACCTGCTAGATTTATTGTCAGTTTCTTACTACTTTAAATTCACATGTGTGGCTCATATACAAGCACAGAAAAACCTGTACAGTCCCCTTGCAATAGCTTTTTGGCTAACTGTGTTTATGCAACTACCATAAAGGATATCTTTCCAACCCAGAAAGAGCCAGGTTATTGGATGCACATCTAGCTGTGTGCCTAAGGCAGCAATAAGGCAAAAAGACCACGCCTTTCATTTTGTTCAGGTTGAAATTAAATGAAGTTTACAAGCTCCAGAACAACAAGCAAGAAAGCCAAAATCCAGCATTCAGCTTAAAAAAGAAGCACTTCATAGTAGAGTTTGGATTTAAATTCTCTTAAAAACAAGGATTTTGTGTCACTAATCACTTTTGATGAGATTAAGTCCATCCTTATCCAACAATTTCTGTACGTAATACCAGATTAAAACAAACCCACTCATTTGAATAGCTGCATCTGGATTTGGGATTAGTTTGCGTCACCCTTCAGGTTACAGCTGTGAAAACTACCTCTGCATACTCAATTTTTCGAGAGCAGAAACAGAGCAAGCCTTGTCAGAATTGCTAAAATTACTGGGGTATGGAAGTAGAAATAAAATTCATAACAACTCCTATTTCCATCCTTTAGGGAAAAACAAACACACACACACATAGATATATACATATATATACATACATATATACATATATATACATACATATATATACATATATATATATATGTATATATCTATGTGTGTGTACGCGCGTGTGTGCCTTTCTACTTTTTGAAGGGGAAGCAAGCAGTGTATTCAGCTCACCCTGCAGAAGGATTGTTTTTTAAAAACTACATGCCCAACACTCACCCGTTGAATGGCAGCCGTGCTTGGGACTGGATACTAGATGTCCCTGTGAAACCAGTGTTGCTTGCTATAGATACATAAGATGACTGCTGTAACTAAGAAAACAAAAGGTTAATGTGTAACATGAAAAATAAAGGTTTACACAACATTATCTGCAGCAAGTCTTTTAATTAACATTTCATCTGCTGTTAGCCAAGTACTATGTCTTTCACTGCAGTTTCAGAAACTGGCAGAAGATGGACCAGGCCTGCACATCTAGCAGAATGTTATTTCAGGCTGTTTTTGTTCTCTACTAGAGCATCTACGCCCATACATGTAACAGAGACCACAAAAAAATGCTCACACCAAACACTTCCTAAAATCCATGCTCATTTTCCCCCTTATTCACCTGAAGGGATGCCTCCCTAACATATCAACTTCACTTGCTGCACTAATAACTTAGAAAAGCTTCCTCAGTCTACAAGTCACTTGTCACCCACTTCACACGTGGTGTTTGTGGGTCTGCATTTTCAACAGTACATTACCACTTTGGTACAAAAAAACACAACAAAAACAACAACAAACACACAGCTCCACAGCAAAAATAACTGGAAATAAAACAAAAACAAAATGCCAACACATGCAATTAACTGCAGGTAAAAAATATGTTGGTCTTGCGGCACAGTTGGCTTTGTGTACCTAAAAAATACAATTATTTATTTATCCTTATTTGCATTGATACTGATAAAATTATCCTCATTTGTATTGATAGGCTAGTTAACCTTCAGCAGAACTTGTCGTTCGCACTTCTTGTTATTTTGAACGTTAAGCAGATTTCAACAAAGCAGAAAGCTAATTCCTAAACACATGCTGCAGAGTAAGAACTTGAACAGGAACATAATCCATGCCTTATCAGCTCGATTCCTTGGCTTGTCGCTGAGTTAGCACCATACCTGCGTGACATACTGAGCTGGAAGGACTGCATAGCCTACGTTCCCTGCACCAGGCGCTGGTGCCAGCACTGTGCCCGGGGGCAGGTTAGTGAGGTTGGGCTGTATCTGTGGCAGTGGAGTGGCTGGCATAATAAGTCTTTGCTGGGGCTGACTGGTAGTAACTATCTGGGAAGCTGGGTTGATAGGTTTGGGTACCACCTAGAAAAAAGAAAAAGGTGAAATCTTGGTGAATCTTTATGAAATCTTTGTCTGTCCAGGGTAGAGTTTTTGATAAATCCTTGTACTGAAGTGCTGCAAACCGGACATCTTGGTTGCCCAGCAAAAAACAGGCGGGAATAGGCCTGTTGCACTCAGCTCACCTGTTTGACAGTCTGTGCTGGCACAATGGGGACAGACATCCGCACAGGGGTTGCGTTCACCACCACTGGCTTCGCTAGGATAAAGAAACCACATTGCATGATGTTCATCACTCACAAGCCAAGTTCTCTGTGCTCCAGACTTTCACCAACACGGAATACAGAGATACTCATCTCATACCATATGGCTAACTCTTAGGATTTTCCACCCCCCCTCCGCCCCTTCCTTTGGATAATTCATCAAGTATCTTTGCTACATTATTTTCTGCTCATACATACTGTATCTATGCATTTGAGATTAAATGACCTAACAACAGTCACATCAACAGCGTTATGTTTAAAGAACACCTTTGTAAATAAGTAAGGAGTCCACACGCATGTGTTCCACAGCAACACTTCGAAAACCACCTCTGAACTCTGGATTTCCATTTGTCAATAGGAGAATATAAAAATCACATCCATATTTGAGCCTGTTTATTCCATTAGAGCTCCAGAAAACACAGGCAGAAACCAACAGAAATATCTCGCACTTGGAATGCACCTTATATTCCAAAATCTTAATGTTGCAGTAGCCTGGTGAAATGTACGTGGGCCTTTCCCAGCTTCACACTTTTCATTAGGACTATCGAGGACTTGCCACGAATCACCCAGAAAACTGACAAGCTGGAGGAAAAAAGCCCAAAATGCTCCAAGGATTTCAGTTTCACTGCAGAAGAGTTGGACACAGAAGCATTTCTGCTTTCAAACCAGAAATAATAGAGGAATACGAAGCCTTATGAAATCTATAGGTGTCTACCACAAAAGCAAAACTATCCAGCAGTCTTGTAAGATTTCAGTCAAGTAGTCATCACGTCAAGGCTTCGCAAACCAAGCGAGTCAACCCCACTGGGTGCCTCAGACAAGGTCCTGGGCACCAGTACTTACCTTGCTGAAGAGGCTGTGCATTCGTACTGGAATTTTGGCTGGCAGATGGGGTTGAACTATTGGCTGTTGTGGCAGTGACAAGTCTCACGTAATGGAATTTGCTTCCAGGTACCTGAATCTGCTGGACGTTTGGTGCAGTTGCCAAGGGAATAATTGTCTTAAATTGAGATGTACCCACTCCTCCTACGGTAATGGTCTGAACCGCTGACTTCACAGCCTGTTAAAGCAACACAGGCAGCAGTAAGGTTACTTTCAACCAAGGCAAAAAGCTTCAGCATATTTATCTTTCTCTTTGTTAGTGAACAGCTCCTTAACCACTACTATCTACAAGAACAAAGCCAGCTATCCCGGTGTTTACTATCCAGAGCAGAACAGAGATGCGAAGCAATTCAATGTCCCTCAAGTCTTGAAACAAAACAAATTTGGTTCCATTTGCAAACCTTTACACCAAACTCCAAAATATATTCTATTTACAGAGTACAGTGACTCAGCCCCCTTCCCGATGTACAACGTCTGCCAAATTTTACTCCAGATGACTTAAGAGAACATTGCTCAGTTTGTATTCAAAAATCAAGCATGACACAAGCCTAAGAACATTACTACTAATAAAAATACAGAGGTGAGAGCTCCTGCAGAACTGCTTGTGCTAGACTACTGCAAGGTTTATCTTTGTGTTTACAGATACATCCTGTCGGACAGTTTGTGATGCAAACCTACGAATCAGTGAGCAGCCCTTGAGGTGGGAATGAAACACAGCACAAACTGAAGGATGAACAGATGAGAAAGCAGGCCAAGGAAAGGAAGAAGCAAGAATAACAAAGGGGAAAAGCAAAGAAAAAGAAATAAGCAGACATCTGCCAGAGTTTTTTTTTCTTGCATCTCAGCTGGGACAACAGCATATTGCCATTTTGCAAGACTTCTTTCCAATTTCTCTCTGACTGCGAACCATTAACAAGAAAATATTTACTTGACTTATACACATTTATTGTATGACTGGTTGGGTGGAGAAGGGCCCTTTTCCACACCTGCTGACAATTGCAAAAGCCTTGATCCAGTCCTCTGCTCTGTCCTTGTATCTTACTACTTTTACAGCTCATCATGTTATTCACCTAACATTTTAATATTGGTACTAAATATATCATTTATATTTTATTTCACTATTAAATTGAAGTTTGACTGATACTATGCCTTGTTTTTAGAAGAGTTTACGCACCATTTACTACTGTATTTTCCCAGCTTCACGACTTTCTGTAATTACAGAATCAACATCTACATTTACATGTATTTTACCAGATATTCTTTTTGAAAAGGTGTTTTCTTGGAATTTATTTCAAAATATATTGAAACCTCAATAACCCATAGCAACTCATAACAAGCGCTATCTGCAAGCACAGTCACAGTACAAGCGTTATCACAGGGAGACCAACGTGGCCAAAGTTCCTTCTAGTACACGAATTACTGGCTGCTGTCCAAGGACAACTGGGAAAATTATACAATTTTCACGGCAGTTCTTAGTTCTTCAAAAGGGCCTATGCAGCCTAGGGAAATCCTTGTGCTATTGTAGATAACTTGGGATCAGATCCGGGTCGGCGGGAAGTTCCATGCAGGCATCTCAATCCTGTCTTTTTGGGCACTTGCATTAGAATGATTAATATTTTTACAAGTGTTATACAAAGACAGTCTTTGCAGGAGAGAAAAAAAACCAACAACAACAACAACAAAAAAACACCCACACACAAAACACATACCAGTGTCTAAATCCCCTAAATCCCCAAAGCACCAGTAGGTAAGGTAAGACAAGGTAAGACCAAAGGTAAGACAAGACTGCCAAAACCTGCCTGAGTCCCTGGTCTTTTGCTGTACCATCTCCCAAGCAACCCCCTGCTTCTTCGCACTCATACACCTCCCTTCATGCTAACAAAAACAGCAAGACAGATATTAGAAATACATTACATAACTTACAAGAAAGAGAAAAAATAAGAAGTTAGGAAAGACTTGAGTTTTGTGTTTTCATTTTTTAATGAAAATGAATTTATCCATGCTCATATGGACAACCCTGACATTTTTCTAGAAATGGAGACACAGAAGTTACTGAAGTCTAACTGCAACTCTCAGGGTCTTGCTTGGGCAGGTCTCTGCTGCCAGAACATGAGAACATGTCAGCCTCAAAAATACTTAGAAAGCAGCCATGCTCAGAGGGACACAAACCCTATTCACAAGTGGAAGAAACTGAAGCACCTGTGGAACTCTTCTTAGTGTCACAGGGAGACTCAGAGCACTTGAGAGATTTAATATACAGAGGCAAGTACTCGATCTGCACAAGACTTGCCCAGCTGAAAAGCTGCTTTCTACCTGCATGCCCTGGAAGGCCCTGATGGTGGTTTACACCCTAGAAAAAGCATCTGCTCCTCGAGGCTGTTTTGGAGCCAGCTCTTCAGCAAAGGCCACGACAAGAACACCCTGGGACGGACGGACAGACTGATCACTGCAAACTTTCCCTTTGGTCCTCCCGTCTGCCCCGAGCGATGAGACAAGACACACACATGCTAGAAGATGAAACAAAAGCCAGTTGGTACCTGCGCCGTTGTGTGGTTGACTATGGCCTTCCCAGGGGAAGAGGGTGCAGACTGCTGCACTGTGAGGATCTGCTGTCCTAATGCTACATTCAGGGGAACGCTCACCGTCTTCTGGGGGGAGTTGGGAGGCTGGGAGGCCACTGACACCACTGTTAGCTGCTTGGCAAAACAAAGAAGCTGGTTTCAATCTCTGCACAGTAAACAACACCGGGTACATATACATATACCGGCTCTGCATCCAAGGGGTACAGTTGGCAGCCGGCATCTCCAGCTCTCCCTGGGAACAAGGGCATTGCACCTGATCAACGCGCACCTGGACAGCGCCTTTGAACTACAGTACACGCGTTCAGCTGCACATTGGAAGCTTCAAGGCATTACTAGTTTCCAAGGCCGAAGACAGAGAAAACTGTCACTGAAGCTTGAGCATTGTCGCTAACAGATTTGCTAAACAGGAGCTTTATAAGCAACACTGTGACTATTTCATCAAAATGAGAAATCTCAAATGAGGGGAGCAGAAGGGAGTAATCATCTCACCATACACCATGAATTCAGGCAAACTCCAAGAATTTTATTACCATTTCCTAGTCCCCTTTTCAGATTCCTGCAGGGACCCGTTTTTTTCTGACCAGCTTTCCGCTCAGTGGAACGTTACAATATTTTGTTTATCTATGACCCTTCCAGGGTTGCTTTTTTCCATTTTACTTTAAACTTCCCACTTCCTATTGATCCTTATTTCTGAGTCCAATACATTTGTTCTTAAGTGAAGCAAAGAATTACTCCTCTACAGTGAAAACAAGACGGAACTCAGTCTCCTCCCTCCCGCACCTCACCCCAAATTCTTATTCCAGTAAGATTTAACTTACTTATTCCCTATATTTTGCCTTGGTAACTGTGCAATTCTAGAAGCGCTTTGCTCCATATTTGTGTAATCCTAGGTAAAAAGAGCGTGGCGAAACCTAAAAAAATTGTCATTCTTCCAGTACTGCATGTGATATAAATAAACATCTGAGAAGAATTAGACTAGCCCAGCTCTTGGTTCCTGCCTCAAACTCACGGTCCTTCCAATAATATTCCTCTTCTCAAGATCATTTTATCAAGTCTAACATTCAAGTGCCACCTTGACACCTGCCTGCAACTGCCTATAACAATCAAGTTTTTCTTTCCTGTGCCTTGCCAACCTGTCCAAATCCTTGGTTTTGTATTTAGCATGGACCATGGCAAACCTCACTTATTTCAGATGAGAGCAGAGATAATATTTTACACTGTTTGTGCAGCACTAGGCAATGGTTAATAAGTGTCACTCTATTAATATCATAGAGATGTCCTCTTAAAAGCAAAGCAACCTGTTGACCTTTTATGAAAACTTAAGAAAAAAAACACATAGTATTTGACTATGTAGCTAAGAGAGTACAGCTGTTCTCAGAATGGATGCTTAGGGAACGGCAAGAAATGGCCGGAATGGGAAACTACGTTGCAGGGTGGACAGGAAGGCTGCTGCCAGAATCAAGTCCTTACCTTATTAGGGGATTTGAGTGGCGAGATAGCTATTTTATTGGGTGTCTGTTGAGCTGTGGTACTCAGGGATGATCCAATAACTCCACTCTCAGAGATTGTTATCGTCTTTGGTGGTGTTCCTGGAGTAGACTGTGAAAGAACCCTACCTATAATCAACAGAGATATCGTCAGCTCAAGTTGTCCCCATTCACACCAGCTTTTAAAGCAAAAGGCTCCTCTCGCTTTCATGATTTATCCCCACTTCTAGGGATATACTACCTTGCAGGAAGGACACTGGAATTCCTTTAGTTATATTTGGCAAAGAACAAAAGGCTACTCTGTCCCAGACTCACTTCTATCATAGTTTCTATTTAATTCATTGCCTTGCGCTGTTGATATCAAAACAAGACAAAATGATCCAGCCTAACATCTAGCTAAAATCAAATGGTAACATGATGATTATGTCATTGAGAACCACCATGGAGAAGGATAATCCTAGTGGAAAACTGCCCTCCTCTGAAGTTTCTAGACTTCAAGATAGGCCGCATATAAATCAAGAGGAACAGCATACAACTAAGACCACGTACAACCTGACACAAATCACCACTTCTGGGAATTATACCATCTAGCTTATTCAACACTTCTGGTTTGTTTTTAGTGGTGACAGCTTTCCTTTTCCCTGACCCCTTGGCATCAACTCCCTAAACAGAATCGGTCTGCTTGTTTTTACAGTTGTTTCAAAAACACAGCTTACACCTCATTTTGCAAAAACTGTCAAGCAATTAAAAACAGTCATATGCAAAATCAAAACAGAATGCACATGTGCTACACCTTCCCCTCAATGGTGACAGCTTTCAGAACTGGTAAGTTGGGCTGGCCATTTATGGTGGAGAGAGGTTTCAAAACACTTTCCTCTCACGTAGAGAAGCATTTTCGCCCATGAGGAATGCTTCTGTGCTTCTGTCACAGGCCTGGGGAAAAGTCCTCTCAATTTTTTTCATTGTATTAATTTCAGGGAGATGTCTTTTTTAACAGATTCACTTGCTCCTATTACTTATGTATGCAACATTTCAAATCTAAAAACACCATCTCTCGGTACCAAAAAAGAATAGCAAAACAAGTCCAAGTAGTATAACCTGCAATGACTGGCGATACTTGAGTCGTCTGCCCCGTAACAGCTTTGCTATTGATTGGTTTTGCAAAGATGAGCTTGGTGATCACTGGGCCAGAGGTTGGGGTGCGCGTCTTCTTTGCAATCTGAAAGATGGATAGAAAAATATCTAACTAACTTAAGCATTCCAGTCTAAAACATCAAATTAAGAAAATCATAGAAGAGGGCTGTGCTCACACACAGAAACAGAAATAATCACTCATCTCCCATTTCAGTGAAAAGTGCTAGCTGTTTTACCCTCAGCAATGCAGAAGCTCTTTTTGGAGCTATACTGAGTGAAAGCTTCAAACAGCTGGTTCTTCAAAGACAAGCTGAATTCCTGGCACAGTTGACTTTTGTTTAAAAAAAAAAAAATCCTTTTTGGGGGCAATCTGCATGCATTTTAATTTCTTATCAACTCCCCACATTTCACCTACTAGATTCATGATCTTCATATCTTCATTCTACTGATGTTAATCTTACCCCACCATAAGGTTTTATGGCGCTTCAGTTACTATGGCCTCTACTCTCTGAAGCGAGGGCAAAGTCTGGCTCCCGAGGTGATCCATGTCTAGCAGGAACACAAAGCTACAGCAGATCTTCTCCAGCAACAACCCTCAAATATGCTTTAAAATGACTTTGAAAGCTTAACTGAAGGATGGCAGAAAACTTAAAAAGCCCCTTGAACTTAAAAATTGTAGTTGGTTAGTACAAATAATGCTGCTTTCCACAGGTACAACCTGCAGTGGTGCAAGACTGACTGATAAAATGGGTCCAGAGAAGAAATAGCTCCTGAGAAGATTCTGGTTTTGTCGAAAGGTTTTTTTTTTGTCTAGGAAGCAAGAGGTCGAACCCATTCTAACTAATGAATGAATTCCTTATGGCCTTGGAAAATCCAGTGCAAGTCTGATATGGTCAGCACTTGAAGAGGACTGGCCCTTGGCCCCTAAGTGCTGACAGCTCCTGTCCTACTCCCTATCCCTTCCCAGTGAGCCATTCAGAGGGTTTAGCCACTGCAGCGGATCCACTCGGGCCACTTGTGCCAACTTCCCAGGCAGCAGTGGGCAAACTCCTTCCTCGTTTCAGTAGGAGACTGCAGAGACCAGGAGAAATCACCAATGTGATAGACCGTCCCTTCGATGCTTCAGCAAAAGCAAGTTCTCTGGAGTCCTCTGTCATTGCCGGTCCTGATCGCGAGGAACTTAATGCTGCTTCTCTAGGCCTACACAAGCTAAGCTCTCCAAAACTTGCTTTGAATTAGACTGCAGAAATACTTCTTGAGGCAACAAGCTCTTCCAAAAGAACATTATTAGATTAAGGGACACACATGCAGCTTCTCCCCCCTCCAGAATGTAAGAGATTTATCTGCAAGCATCTTTTATTTATAAGGGACTTCCTTTAAGCACTCTCTCCTAAACAAGACAAACAAGTGCACTTTTAAGATCAAACTTAGCCTTCAATTGTTAAATGGCATTAAAATCATTAAAACAAACACAGAAAAAAAAGACAGAGAGAAAAAAAAAAACACAAAACCACACACACAAACCCTACCTCACATTTACCACTGAAGAAGGCCATGTGTACACAGGCAGCTACCACAAAGGAGATGATGTGCTCGAAACCCATTCTGTAGATGGCCTAATGGGACCTTATATATACAGCCATACTCTATTCCACTTATATTTGGAGCAATGATAACATGACGAAGTCTGGGAAGGAAGACCACCATGGCAAGCTTCTGAGAATATGACCAAGGATGAAGAAATAGGACCCAGGGTTTAGTCTGAGGTCAAAGAGCGAATAACTGTGCCAAGAAGCCACTACAATGACTTATCTTGCCCAAAGAGCAGGAGAGCCAGACCTCTACAGCTGGAGAGGTGCAACAGCCGAGTTACCAGAGGGAGACACATTCAAGCTGGGCTGGCTCAGTGATGGCAATGCAAGTGGACCTGCAAATCTGGTTAAGAGTCATTTGTAAGGTCAAACTTGGTTTAATGCACCTATACAGCAGCACAGCATTTCTTGTAAGCGTGCACCCAGGCTGGAGCCCCAGGCTGAAAGCCCTTCTATCTGCCAGTTTTGCCCACACAGTTTCAACTTTCTGTCCTCCTGATAGAGCTGAAATCAGTGCAGTCGTCCAGGTCTATACTAGAAGGGACGGCAATAAACCTCTTCGTAGAGATGAAGCCACGGTCACGCTACATTTCACAGGTTGCAGCCCCTTCTCTCTAAAGCTGCCATCAGAGAGGCAGCAAGATCCTCTGGAACATTTCCTCAAACTGTCTGTTATGCCTCTTCCGAAGTGCTGAGATCCCCAATAGCACAGTCAGATGGCAGCAGGGCTGCAGAATGCTAATTTAATTCCTCTAGTGACCTGGAAAGCCCTGAAAAGACAGTGATGATGTAAGGAGAACAGAACAGAGCCCTTCACCATCTCAAGCTGTCTTTGTGCAATTCATCTTTCTACACCCATCTGAGCTGCTGTCCTGCCTTGCATCCAAAAGATCCTGGCAAATCAGTTCCACAACAGCCTTGGGGGGCAGGGACATATTCACAGCTTCCTTTCCACACCAAAGGTGCCAAGGGGGCCACTACAAGGCCAACAGCCTTTCCGAGACCATGGGGTAAATACCTAACTTCTTTTGCCATGCCAGGGACTCCAAATGTGGGTAACCTCCTATGTCATTCATGATGAAGGGCATTACACACCTCTCATCTATCTGCACGTGTCCCTCGGATAAAAAAAAACAAAAAGCACAAGGCAATCAAGTCATTCCCTCCGTGCTTGCCTGTGTCTGTCAGTCTGCAGGGAGTAACTGAAGCCAAATGCTACCAACTGACCCATTCCTAAATGTTCCAGTGCTGAGCCAAGAGCAGAAGTGTCTTGAAAAGATATAGTGACAATGAAGCACGAGAATTGCAATTGCTTACATTTGTTTGCTAGGAAATAGCATCTGTGGAAGTCACCACTCTGCTCCCACTTGCTTAAGTTGGTTATTTTTCATGTGCAGCATATTAGTGTTTTTTTGTATATCTAGATGTTTATTTCTCACTTCATTTACAGAGAGTAAAATAAGTGTCTTCCTCCATAACCCTTTCTGAGTGCTATTCCGCCTTGGTTCACTGTTGCCTAGTGCAGAGTCACTCGCATTTAGTTCTACTGTGCATTAGACAAAAAAATGGGACCATCTAGGTAATAACCCAGCTCTTTTCAACACATTTTTAGATCCCATCAGATTCTTTTTAGTTTCAAATATCTCCAGCTCCAGGCCAGACTCAGAGAGTCAGATTTGGAAGTGTCTGCTTTATGAGAATGCCTACTCTGTTCACAGTTATTAACAAACTTAAGCAGATTTGAAGCAGACAAAAGATACCTTGATGCTGTTTTTCATACGCTTTTTTTTTTTTTTGAGAGGGCAGTCTATTTACAACAAAACATTAGAAGCAAAAGCTGCTTTTATCCTAAAGGAGGAAAGCAGTGAACACTATGAAAAAAGAAAAAACAGCCACAGAAGAGTACAATTCAATTTTCCAGAAAGCGTGCAGAATCTATGTAAAAAAATAAATAAATAAAAGCCTTTTCAATTCAATGTTTTTTTTCCTGACAGAAACCCTAAGTTTCTAGACGGTAGCTGTAGGCAGAGGAAATGAAATTGTAAATGAATCTACATATGGAAAAGGAGGCTGAGAGCAACATCATACAGAACAAACGCCAAGGATGAAAGGCACCCTTTGCCAGTCAGTGAAGGGAATGGACAAGAGTCGCAGCAATACAACTGTTTATAAGAGGTTTCAGCAGCACAACTCACTTTACCTGGACTGTTTTTAATTGCTGGGTCTGCAACACAGAAGGCTGGGCTGCCGTATTGATGAGCTGACTCCCTTGTGTCAAAGTCGAGACACCGACGACCGGTTTCACTTCTGATCTCCCTCCGATAACAACCTTGATCTGCTGGCCTTGTACCTTGGAGTCGGCACCAGGGGCCTGGGAGGTGGCTTTCTGCGCCGGGGGGAGCTGGCTGTGGGGCAGCGCTAGCACTATGGGTTGGCCGGACTTGCCCAAAGTCGTTACAATTAGCTTCTGCCCGTCTGGCTTAATGCTCTGATTGCCTATTTTAAGGTCAGCAGCCTTGTTCAAGATGATCTGGTTGGCAGATATAGTGACAGGGGTCTGAGCACCGAGTTTGGGGAGGCCACTTGGAAAGGCAGGCTTGACTACCGCATTTGTCTCTGTTTTTGCAGTTGCTGCGTTGGCTGCCGCTTCGCCCGAGTGATTGCTGGGCACAGTCACTTGCTCCGCAGTGACCGCAGGGGCAGCCACTGCTGACGAGTCACTGGTTGAGCTCATATTCACTATTTCTTCCAGTTCTGTTTCCATGGGAATAGAATCTCCCATGGGTGATGATACAATAACTGCCTCAATACTGTCGTCTTCCACCAAAGTTATACCCGTGTCCATGATTTCCTCAGGGAGCAAGCTGTTGACTTCAGCTGAAACCACCTCCATTTTAGCAGTTGTGGCAGTGAAGACAGGAGTAGGTACTGCAAGAGCATCACAACAAAGTTAGTTATTGGCTTCTAGAAAACATACATTCTGCAAAGTAGTATGACTACTAAAAAAGGAACTACAATAACACAATTTCTTGAAGAACGAGTGCATTGGGCAAGCAGAGGAGGTCTATCAAGAAACAAGGAGGCACAGGAACATATTTAGCTTAATTTGCTTTCAGTAATAATTTGTGTCTCAAATCTCTCCAGTATCATCTGTTGAAGTCAACTGAATGGACTTTTTGGAGAATCCCTGTCCGCTCTTGACAATACACTTAAAGGAAAGCCCATTCCCTGAAGACACAGACACTTTGCAATTGAGATTTCAGATGACAGAGATTAAAAAAAGCTTTAAAAGTCTGACAGGTGTTAGAAGCTGTGTTGTACATGCTAACATCTGCTAGCATGTCACCTTTCCTCAGAGAGCTTTCCTTTTTACCAAACGCACGGGGGGTTCATTTGTGTCCAAATGCTCCCTGCAGACATCTCAGGTGCAACACACAGGAAAGCAACAGCTATCTAGGGACCGTGGACTTTTTTAATAACAAAAGCTTAATCAGCAGCCCACCCCAAGACTACATCCAAGCCCTGCCTCCCCAAGTGACCATTTTCACAAAGCAGCAATGCTGCCAGAAGCAGACGACAGGTTACTCAGTTATTAAGGCATTTTCTCCATGGCCTCACTCCCTCAGCACGTTCCTGTGCCGCCTGGGGGAGCGCACGGTGCGGGTACGCGTATTGCAGATGCTCTGGGGTGCTCACGCTAAATTTGAGGGGACAGGATCCTCGCAAACCTTGGTTTCCAGCTTGCTAGCAAAAGCAGAGCTATCTGTGCTGCAATGCTGACATCAGGAGAGCCCCAGTGCACCTCCTGGCTTTCCTGAGCTCCAAGGATGCCTTCTTGACTCCTCTCACTGCTCGAGTATGGCTCACTCAAAAGCCTGGGCTGCCTAAGAGCTTACTCTGTCGATCCAAGGTCTGTCTTGCCATCGGCCCATTTGTTGGCAGGCATTTAAAGGTACTAAGTTATCTGGTGTCACTGCCAGGAATACCTCCCCCTGGAAAACACTTCTCCTAAAGCAGTGCCAGGGGAGCCTGCAGCGATGCCAACCAGGGTGACCAGTGCTGGACAAAACAGGTTGCTCCTCAGGCTACATTAGTAATAGTATCACTTCAGTGCTTTGAAGTAAGACTGGTTAGCTGCATATAACATTACACAAAGATAGAAATGATGTGTTTCAGCATACGCTCAGGCTGCTAGCTCTCACATCAAGCCATGTTTTCTGACCTCCTTATACTTCCATATCCGTATAAATGGGTTTTGAGGACTTGAGAACACAAGAGATGTAACCCACAAAAGGCCACACTTATTTAATTCAAAACTGAAAGAAAAAAGGGCTACAAGGGAAGTGCCTAAGTACACTATTAGACCGTGGAACGTCACCAAGATGCTAGGAACACATAACTAAATGCGCAGTTTTAGCTTACAGAGACAGGCGAGCTGAACTAAAAGCCCAGAAAGAACTTGTGTCATGAAGTTCCCCTCTGTTCAGCGAGGAAAAAATCCACACACCTTAACCCCTGCACTCACACACACATTTATATATATATTTTCATATATATA
>VZSV01000252.1:717688-763139 GCA_013398735.1 Nothocercus julius | reverse complement strand
TCCTGGGATTTTAGCATAGACATTTGAAAAAATAGATACCTCTAAGATACAGCAAAAGTAAAATACTTAATAAAAATGCAAAAATGCACAAAGAATAGGATTTTTTCTTTATTAATCTTTTGGCAGGTATCGTCAAATACTGGAAAAAGCTATTCAGCTATCAGGTGTGGAACAACTTGAAGCTTTGAAAGCTTTTGTAGAAGCAAGTAAGTGTCTGCTGTAATTATTCATGTGTTGATTGAACAAAGGTCTGGGCCTTTAAGATTCTGTATTTGTTAGGTCTACATGAGACTATTAGAATGTATAATGTTCTAGTCATATTAGAACTTAAATACGATTAGAAGAAGAACCAAACATCAGCTTATTCGCAGTTTAAGGGAATACAGACTTAAGAGTTTTGTAAGTTAACTTTCAAGCCTCTCAAAGAACGTGACTGAATGGTTATAGACGAATACTACTGAAAGCACTGACGTACTTTTCTTCCATCTTGTATTTTTCTTCTGTGTATCTTTGAACCAGTGGTGAACGAGAATGTCAGTTTAGTCATCTCACGACAGTTGCTGACAGATTTTTGTACCCATCTTCCAAGTCTTCCTGACAGCACAGCCAAAGAAATATACCACTTCACCTTGGAAAAGATACAGCCCAGAGTGATTTCTTTTGAGGAGCAGGTAAGAGATCTGTTGACAAGGACTTCTGTTTCACAGGCTTGGCTTTGAGCTTTGTTAAGCACTAAATAGTCTTTACAAGTACGTTCAAAACGGACGTTCCACCTTAAAGAAGTTTCTGTTGCTGTTTAAAATCAGCACTCCTCCCTCCTCACCCCCAAAAAAGGGGGGGGAAAAAAAAAAAAAAAAAGATTTATGAGTCTTTTTAAGCCCAGAAGTGTTGTACCAGGAATATTACTTTCCTTGAAATTTAAACTCTGTAGCTAATTGCTGAATACTTTTGCCATTCTTTTTCAAGTCCTTGCTTTGCTTCTACAAAGCACTTAAGCATCTACTGAGAGATCTTTCTCAAGATGTCTATATAAAAATCTTATGGGATCTAATAATGGCACAAAAGCCATGCAGTTGCAGTTATTATTTGTATTAGCATCTGTTTACCTTTTGTCCCTTTAAGCAGTTTTCTTTCTAAAGGTTAACTGAGCGTGCTCCCCTGCACATTATCTTAGTTATGCAGAAATTAAATCCTAGACATAGGCTGGCTTCTTCTATTAACTACACTTCTTTTTTATAAAACCTAGATCCTAGCAGGGATACTTTACCTGCATACGACTACGCAACAAAGTGGAAGTTGAGGGAATAGTTGACATCACTCATATCTCACAGGCTTGGTACGAGGTATAACTTGGAGAAAGAGTGTATTTTGGTACTCCATTTCTTCCAAATTTGCTTTCATCTTTCTAAATGCTATATAGAAAGGTTATTGCTCAGCACTCCCCTCCAAATAAGTTGCCTTTTTCTTTTCTTTCTTTCTTTTTTTTTTTTTTTTTATCCCAAGATAGAGATAGAAATGCTTCAAATTATCAGTCAGATGTAAAAAGCTTGGTCTTAAAGTTTGATCGAGTATTTAAAATGTTCATGTCGGTGGAGTTGTATGGGTGCAGGCTTGTTTCTATGGAGCTGGGATATTGGCCAAGTGGATATTCTAAATAAGAGCAGATGTGGTGAAAGGTAATACAAAAATCAATCAAGTTTATAGTGTTTGGGATTTTTTTTTTTTTTTTTTTTTTTTTTTTTTTTTTTTTTTTTGTCCAGGTTGCTTCAATAAGACAGCATCTTGCATCCATTTATGAGAAAGAAGAAGACTGGAGAAACGCAGCACAAGTATTGGTGGGGATCCCTTTGGAAACAGGGCAGAAGTAAGTAGCTTGCTAGATGCTCTTTAGTGTTGTTGAGTGTACTTGAATACGATCACTCCATTCATACTTCACGGAAATGGAGAGTGCCAAGTTTGGGGTTGCATGTTTTCTCAGAAATAGAGCCCGATCGCAACCTTTTAAAGCAAACTTCATTCTAGGATGTTAGGTCCTGCACTACAAGCTTGGCACTATTTATCCATCTTGTTGATAACTGTTTTAATAGTAGTTTTCACAAGTGCTTTTTTAAGGTTATTTTGCCTATGACACTGCTTGCAAAAGATTGGCTTCTGCCATTTGAAATGAAGACCCAGAAGAACCCTCAACTGTATTTCTTCATCTCAAAGTTCAGACTAGAACACTTTCTGTGTTTTTTTCTGTCTGTCCTTTCTACCCTCTCTCTCTGTATGTTCGTAAAGATAACTGCTATACTTTTTGGCCAATACAGCACCCGTTTTTTCCACTCCAAATTTCTTTGGACTTGAGTATCTCCTCAGTTAGATGAGAAGCGGCTCGTACATTTGGTTCTTAGGGGATAGTGTTATTTGTACTGGCATTTGTGGGACACAGATCTATATTTGCATTCATCTCAACTTTCCTTACCGTGAATGGAGAGTGCTAATTTTAGGGGCAGAGAAGAAGGAAGCAGAGTAAAGCCAAAGCTGCTAAGTAGAAGCAAAATATAGATTTAGCATAGCAAAAAGCAAAGGTGGCTGTGGAGTAATTCTGAGTACTTACTTTTCTGTTTCTTTACAGACAGTACAATGTAGATTATAAGTTGGAAACCTACCTGAAAATTGCCAGGCTGTATCTGGAGGATGATGACCCAGTTCAAGCAGAAGCTTATATTAATCGTGCTTCCCTGCTTCAGAATGAATCAACTAATGAACAGCTACAGATCCATTATAAGGTTGTGTAACTTACTGGGTTGCGGTCTGTTTTTAAAGGAAAATGAATCTGTGTTGAGATGTTTTTATGCAATGCCAAGAAAACTTTCGTAACAACAAAATAGATGAAGGAAAAATCTTAGTACCGTTAGGAGTACGAGAGCCACATCTTAGCAATAGCTAGGTAGCTTGTTTCTTTTAATTTCAAGAGAAACCTGTAAGTGTTCCTTCAATACCAGATATGTTCAAATAATGTTAGGATTCCAAGTGTCCAAATTTTAGCTGAAAATATTTCCTCCAGTCTTGTCTAGAAACATCATAATAGGAAAAAGTCATCTCAGTACCAGAATCTCAGTACCAGAAGTCATCTCAGTAGCAGAATTTTTCGAATAGTAGTTTAAATAGAAAAAGCTGTAGTAGATCAAAGCCACAGTGAGTAAATTGACTGAGGTTTTTTTTTTTTGTGTGTGTGTGGATTTATTAATGTATTAGCTATCTAGGCAATATTGCGCCCATAAATTTAGGAACTTGAAAATTTTTCTGCCCTTCTACCAGTTAATTTTTGTGTAGAGTGATGTACCAAAGTAGTACAGAATAGTTTTAAATTCTATAATACAGAGCAACTGTGTCATTAGGTGTAGTTTATGTTACTGTGGTCTTAGTTTGTTATTTCTTTTCTTCTTGCCCCTGCTTTTCTGATTTTAGTTTCCCTTTGCTAATACTTTAAAGCTTGTGTTCAACTGCAAAAGTCAATATTGACTACAAGGATGAGAAAAGCAAAAAAGGAGAGGGGGAAAAAAGAGTTGGTACAGCTCTGAAAGGGAAGAGCAACTACTTGAAATATGGCAACTACTGCCTAAGTACTGCCAGCATCAGTAGTGAATGGGAATCTCAGTGAAGTTGTAGCTGTAAGATAGTTCATGAACTTAACTTTCAGCATTTTAAAACTGACACAGTGCTTAACATGTGAACAGTGCTGAGAAATGCCCATGCAATCCTCTACCACATTAATTTAGCAAGGAATTTGAGAACTGAGCTAGTAGTTTAAAGGCACAGACTTGAGCTTTTGCCCACGATGGATCAGAGCAATGTTAGTGGGAGCTGCTGCTTTGTAATGCCGAGATGAATATGCACCTGTCCTGCACGATTACCTCTGGTGGTTTTATTTTACTGAGACCTAGTTTCTCTCTAGGTGTGCTATGCTCGAGTGCTTGACTACAGGAGAAAGTTCATTGAGGCTGCCCAGAGATACAATGAGCTCTCCTATAAGAGCATAGTCCATGAAAGTGAGCGACTGGAGGCCCTGAAGCACGCTTTACATTGTACTATTCTAGCATCAGCAGGTAAAATACATGCTATAATTTTATATAGAAGACCCACCATGCAGATCCCATATCCACTAGGAAAGTCAGCGTCTTGGTTACTTGTGGGAAGGTACTTCATCTTGGGAAGATGTGGTTGGGAAACCAGGGCTGTGAGCAGTGTCACAAATCTCTTGCTGACAAATTGATAGTTCAGAGGCAGAATAGCTTTGATGGTCTTGGCCAGTGCTGAAGTGCCATCTTGCTACAAGATGCAAGAGAAACACAGTAAAAAGCGGTGTTTTGGACCCAAATAGTACAAGTCTTCTCTGATACAGCTCTGTTAGTCTGATACTTATCCTTAGAGAAAAATTTTCATTCCAACTGTAAAGGTGTAATCTTTAATAGCGATTCTTCCTGACTCTTTTAGGACAGCAGCGTTCACGTATGCTTGCTACGCTTTTCAAGGATGAGAGGTGCCAGCAGCTTGCAGCCTATGGCATCTTGGAGAAAATGTATCTAGACAGAATTATCCGTGGAAACCAACTGCAAGAGTTTGCAGCTATGCTAATGCCTCACCAGAAGGCAACTACAGCTGATGGTACCGTTTTCTCTAAAGCCTCATAACGCTAAGTACCTATCCACAGGAGTTCCCTTTCCATCTGCAGTGGCTAAGCGTGCGAGGACAAAAAGTAGTGTTGGTTATTTGATTTTTCTAGGGTTATTTCCTGGAATATGACCCTCAAGAGTAGTAGTAGTAGTAGTAGTAGTAAGTAGTTTAGTAGTAAGGCTTCTTTCTGCAATTATTCTTTCTCATCAACTATTAAGCTTTGCAAATGTTCTTCTACAATCTAACTTCTAAAATTCTGACTTTTCAAGCTTTTACAGTACTCTTAGGTAACTACACCTTGTGTTTTTCCCCTTCCCTTGTGCTTTGTGCCCTTTTATGCTTTCCCAGTTTGAAGGCATGATTGTGAAGAGGTGTTATAGAATGTATGGGTTGCTATTTTAGTAGCATGTGTTGACTGAAAAAAGAAGTCTTGCCTTGCATTGTTTCTTGACTACTGACAGAGAGGGAAGGGATGACTTGGACTTCATTTAATGTCCAAATTGTTTTCTGATCCAGTGCACTGAGATCTTACTAAGTTGATTCTTACGTAGAACATCAGAACAATAATACTGTCTAAGTTCATAACTTCCCTGGGATCCTAACAATGTCAGTCTCATTTTCACAAATGAGAGGTTTGAAGTAGAGAGTACTTCTCTACTTCAGAGAAATACCTCTGAACGAGGCACCTTCCTGGTAAACAATGCTTGTTAAATTACAAGGAAAAAACAGCTCTGTGCAATAGCAGATGCGGCACAGTTAAATATTATTCCTAACAATAAGCTTCAGTGATTTTTTTCTGAGGTCAGTCTCTTCTGCCACTACCACTACTGCTTGTCTTGTAAAGTTAAAGGATTCATGTCAGTTGCCATTTAACAAGAGCTTTAGGAGACACATAGTTAACATGCAAATGAGTAAGTGGTAAAATGATAAAATTAAGAACTGAAAGGAAAAAAAGGATGTGTTTGAGTCATCCTACAAGCACAGTAGGCATTTAGATTACCCGACTCCTCAGAGCCCAACGAAAGACAATGGTGTTTCATTGGACATGTTGAGAACATGAGAGCTCAAACTACCTAAATTAAGATGCTGGGTCTTGTAGAAAAAGTCAGCAAGGCACCTTGAATCACTGCCTTCATCTAGTATATTCATCCCTATTACCATATCCTCTTAATTGTTCTAGAGTAGAAACAAATCTTTTTTTAGGTACTCGTTTCGAAAATGAATCAAATCCAGTTAGGTTCTTTCTTTCTTCCTTTTTTTTTTTTTTTTTTTTTCCCCCTTCTGTGTGGACTTAACATTGATGCAAGGCAATGGGGTATGTCTAGACTTTCTGCATACACAACTTCAGAGGCGAAGGAGGGATACGTTCTTGATTTATTCCACTATGTAAAACATTATAATTTTCTATTAATTGCTTTCTCATTCAACCTCTAAGGTTCCAGTATCCTGGACAGAGCTGTTATTGAACATAACTTGTTATCTGCAAGCAAACTCTACAACAACATTACCTTTGAAGAGCTAGGAGCATTGCTAGAGATCCCTGCAGCCAAGGTATGCCTTTTTGCATCTCACAAAATGAGAAGCACTACAGGGACATAAGAAAATGGTTATAGTAAATATTATGAATAAAATAGTAGATATTAAGAAACTAATAAGTATGCCATATTGAATGAATGAGCCAAGTTAAATTTTTAGCCTATTTTATGAGAGAGAGGTACATGATGTGGAGAATTTGGTCTGGGTATATCCAGTTCTTGCATTATGACAGTGTTGGCACTGCTCTGTGTGTTTGTTTTCCTCCAATGTGTGTAGAGATAATTGGGAGGAGAAAAAAAAAAAAAAAAAGAGGACTATGGTAGTCTCAGTCATTTCTTATTTGGGTGGGAAATGGAGAACCATAATATCTTTTCCTTTCCTGTTTTTCAGGCAGAAAAGATAGCATCTCAGATGATAACCGAGGGTCGCATGAATGGATTTATCGATCAAATTGACGGAATTGTTCATTTTGAGAGTAAGTTTGCCCACACTCGTTTTTCAGCACCATTCAGAATGAGCTTATCAAATTGCTGCCTTAAAACGACCAGTTATCTTCATGATTTTTGCCCCAAGTAAGCTTACTGTGTCTTTCTGTGGCCGCAAGGTGGCAGAGTTTGCCCTTGAGGAGGGCCTCACTTCTCCACTGTTACACGTTCTTTTACCTGCAGGAAGATGCAAGTTGGTCCTTTCAGTCTCTGTAGGAAAACGTTCTTCAGGAAGTTCTCTGCTCAATTCTGCTTTGCAGTGCAGGAGTTAGGCTTGTAACAAACAACCAAAACCATTGTAGCTTTTGAATACAGAAATGAGCATGCTGTAGCTGCAAGGAAGGCTTCCTCTGCGAGGTAGGTGAGGGCAGTGCTAGAGGAGAAAGTTAAAACTGAAAAAGCAGGGGAATTGCCAAGACTTGCTATGATTTCTTGCTTCTCTTGCAGCTCGTGAAGCTTTGCCAACATGGGACAAACAGATCCAGTCGCTGTGTTTCCAGGTTAACAACCTGCTGGAGAAGATAAGTCAGACAGCCCCAGAATGGACAGCCCAAGCAATGGAGGCTCAGATGGCTCAGTGACAATGCCACCATCTGCACAGAGGCAATGGCCTGCTGCTGAAGGGAGGGAACTGAGCAGGGCTGTGAAGCAAGCAAATAACCCACTTTAATTTCCCCACCATCTGCTTGTATCCTGTTTTAAGGCACAACTAGGTGCGTATCATTCAGTGTGCAAACCTTCTAGGCACGATGATGCTGTTGCCTATGCATTGCACTCACCTGTCCTGAAAAGCTGTGGTTTCCCCTTAAAAGCTGTAACGTTTGCAGGAAGCATTCATTTTGGTTTATTTAATTTGTTTTTTTCACAATTGTTCTACTAGCTTTGTAACCCGTGGTATTTGTCCTGCTGTGGACATGTGACTTGTTTCTTTTAGTTGTAATTACTCTAATAAAGGCTAGAATGAGCCACTTAAGTCTTGCAGTGACTGGCTTTTTACCTTGAACACTTGACTTAAAATCATTTCACTTGGAAATGTCAGTTTTAGCCTCTCAAGCTGGAACCAACGGCTCTGTTCTGCATAAAGTCTTTTATGCTACAGAATGCTAGTCTGTTATGTTCACGCATAAGTATGGCCATAAACTAAGAAGTGGCTTCTCTGAAGGTGTGGCCACAGCAAGACGGATAATTCTGCGATTACTCGCCTGACTCCTCCTGCTTGAAACATGAAAGGAGAATGACAGGGCCTTGCTCTGAAGGTTTGTATTTATTTTGAAAAATAAGATCAAGAAACTATTTGCTCTTCAGATCTGTGGGAGATGCATGCATTCCATGAGCTCACTGTCACCCAGTGTCTTTATTAGCACTAGTGCAGCTCACCCAAGTCTCCTCTAGGCTGTGGTAGTGAGACAGCTCTTCTCAAGGTTTCACCAGTAGCTGCTCATCACCTGAGGTGAGGTTTTGTAGTCAGAGATGATTTATGTACATGTTGTTCTTCAAAACCTTTCAGATAGTGCAGTCACTGGATGTGTAGAAGATATTTAATACTAAATACCTGCTTACTTGCAGCAGTAATAACTGAACTTGGGTTAATTGCTTTACTGGAGACAATGAGAGGGTCTCCCTTCATTTCTCTAGGTGAGATTAATGTTGCCAAGGTATTACCTGACTTAGTGCTGGACTGCTTTTATACTGTGTCTGCTTTGGAACATTATCTATGAAGTTTGAGTTAACTTTCCCTCCTCTCTCCCCCATCCTTATCTCACTTGCACATATTTTAAAGCAAAGAAAAAGGGTACATGCACAGGTTCTCTGCTGAAACCTTTAAGCAGCCAAATCTGTGCTTTCCAATAACAATGCTACTGCGCCATTGCAAGGAGGTGCTCGTTGTGACCGTTATTATATTTCACTGCCCCAAGGTGGGGGGGACACAAGGTGAGAACAATTTCAGACCTATTTACATTGGAGGAAAAAAATCTCATTTCCAGAATAAACGACACCCAGGATTTATTTGGCCCTAAAATTGGCTTGGATGAAGCCTGTGACAATATCTTATGGTTGCTATATGTAAATAGGTCTTGCAATTTTCTAAGACAGCAAAATACACTTAGTGCAGAGTTTTGATGGGCTTTTTGTTGCAGCTGCCTGTTTCTTTAGTTTATATGACAGTGAGTAGAATATCTTATATTTGCTATAAATATGTCCATTCTCTGGAGAACTATGTTCATACAAACCCATACGCAGCTGTGTACCTTGGATCCAAGCCCTTTCCCATTTCCTACTTCTTTAACTGCTTACAGAAACGAGATGGAGTCCTATTACAGGAGGAGAGGGGCCCTGGAACAGAGCCCACCAGATGAGATCCAGGTCAGCCTGTCCCAGAACCTGGCACAGGCTGCTGTAACCAGTCTGCGCTCCTCTGCTTATTTTGACCACATAGGCATGTCACCTGCACAACACAGCCCTTATTCTAGGGTGTATTCTCAAGGAAAGTTACTATTAGCTGTTGAAAGTGATGTAGTGATGTTGCCTGATAATTGTTTATCTCATTTACAAAGAGAAGTTTTAATCACAGTCACTCAGTATCAGCCCCAGGGCCTGTTTGTTTTCCTGCTTAACTTTTCTTTCCAGATTTTATTCTGACAAGCAATCTCTTGAGAATGTACTCTCTGTGCTGTAGATACTTGTCATATACACACCTTGTACTTGAATCTAAAAGAAAAGAATTGAATGCCTCAGTTTCCACCATGTAAACCAGAACATAGCTCTAAAAAGGCATGAAGGATGTGACCACAGCTGCCTTGTGCAATGATTCTTTTGCAGAAGTTCCCAAGGACTTCTGGAAAGCAAAGAAAGGACCACTGGACCCTTTCTAACAGAAGAAACCAAGGCAGGAAGTCTAAATTGGAAACTGAAGTGGCCTTTGGTGACCAAATAACCAAATGTGAGAATGGTGGCAATGTGATGGCAAGCCGTGCTTGTCAAGACCTCCCCTAACCCAGGGAGCAGAAACCAACAGTTCCCTCTAGATGGGGAGCTAAGCATGCAAAACAGTAGCAAAGTTAGCAAAGACCTTGCTCTGTTGGAGAATTGCCAGCTTTTAGCTTCACAGTATGATTCAATCCCATTCAGCCTTAGCAAATACAGAAAAAGAACATAATTAACCTCTTGGCTTTTTGGACCTCTCAGACTGAACTCAGAACATACTATGAATCTCTTCTCCCAACTACGTGGGAGAGACCCCACTAACCTTCTGCTAACAGAATGACTACTTGTCATTCTGGCAAGCGGTCCAAACTTGTGCTGAACTTCCAGCTTCCTGTTCAGCAGTTGGACAAAGTACACGGAGAAGGCAGTTTAGAAAAGGGAATGGGGCACACTCAGTAAAGTTTACAAAAACCAAAAATAATATCTAACATGATTTGTCAGTGATGTCTTAGGATCCAGCATCACATTCTAAAGATCTTGCTGCTTTTATATCATGCTTAAAAAGAAAATGCAACTTGATACACTATTATTTGCGTGATTTTGGTAAGGTAAGAGAAACTTTCAGAAGAATCCCCAAGACCAGGAGAACTGTTCATTAGAAGGACAATACCCAGGCACATTCCTTGCTTTCCTACTTTTTAAGAGCCTTAGAAACTCTTGGCATATGACACAGGTTTTTGTCATGGAAAAAAAAATGGCTCTTCATCCTTCTGCGGTACTTATTAATCAAATATTGTTGTTCACTACATAAAGCATTTCAGGCCAAAGTTAAAGAACACATTACCCCAAAAGAACACTAGGCAAGAATACAGTCAGTCACCCTTAACTAATTTTCACTGAATAAACAGCATCAACAAATGTTTAATCAAA
This sequence comes from Nothocercus julius, assembly GCA_013398735.1. NCBI lineage: Eukaryota > Metazoa > Chordata > Aves > Tinamiformes > Tinamidae > Nothocercus > Nothocercus julius. The sequence goes on along the minus strand of VZSV01000252.1, from coordinate 752,604 downwards.
CCTGTAGAAACTTTGTCTTTGTATGAATATTTAACTAGGCGTAACAAAACCAAAACATTTCAAAAATGTGGCCTTATTAGCAAACTGCAACAATCTAAATAGCTAATCACAAGTTAAAGCCCTCTCCATGCTGTTCTGCCCACACAGCCTCCAGGACTAGAGTAACCACATCCTTTTCTCTCCTCTAAAAGAAATACTGCTCTACCTCCTCAAAAGATAGGACTATATTAGGTAATTTAATGATTCACTGCCAACTACAAACTTCTAGGAGCCTAGGCACAGTTAACAGAAAACACTAAATGAAGAAACTCAAATAAGTTTTTTAACATTTATCTACAGCCTAGAGCTTTGATATTTTAACACTAAAAAGAATTAAGCATTCCCACTTCCATCATCCTTTATACCTTTGCTCTATACAGTGCTAACTTGATGCCTCTCTTAGTGAGCAATGCAGATTGCTATAAAAGACTCAATTTTCTTCAGCTGGTTCATAATAACAGCAGCTAGAAAAACAATCAGTATAACAGCTTTAACAGAACTTTATGACTTGAGAGAAGAAAACAATTGAACATTTAAAATTACATTTGTTCTATTTAAAACAAAATGCAAAAAGATACCACAAACAAAAGAACAATGAAATAACCATCCCAATATCTTTTTTCTCAGATTATTTTAATGAATCTTTCTCCAACTGCTTGTAACTAATGAGCCACACTTGTTAATCAGTGCCTTGGCTTTGGGCCAAATTTCTCTTGTTGTGTGTTTTCTTCCCCTCCAAGGTAGGTTTTGTTTGACTGAGTGGGTTAATGTAGTCTTCCTTGGTTTACCTTCAAAAGGATGGGTGTTACATGTTTCTTTTAAGTGTTTTCTTAGTTATGTTTTTTTTGTTGTTGTTTTTGTGGTTGTAAGTTAGATAACTTATTTTTATTAAGTTTTAGGGAGCTTTTGTTTTCTGGCTTGCTTTCAATAAAATAGTTATTATGCTATTGATATCTTAGTTATAGTTTTCTTTGTTTTAAAATGCTGTTGATTTTTAGAGTTTAATTACCTTTAAAATTTGTTTTGACTGATGGTAATTATTATCTGTGTATTCTTTCTATGTGTGAGAACTACTAATGTGCTTTATCTATATATTTATTTGTATGACATATTATATTTTGTATTTTTCAGTTAGATTTGGTTTCCTTTAAGAAGTAGATTATTTCAGTGCCTATGCCAAGGTAGTTATAATATATCATTGCTATAGTTTTGTCTAGCAGATAAGTCAATTAAGCACTTAAAAAGCTCAGTGGTTCCTTTTATTACGTGTTTGTAAAACAAGTAATGGTAGAGAGTTGTTCATTTATATTCAGCATTTATGTCTTCCTGATGTAGAAACTGCATATAGGCTCCCTTTTCTTTTAAGAAAAAAAAATGGTATGATACTGCTATCACAATTTCTGATTTTAGCTTTAAATGATAAGGCAGCTACTAGCATATTTAGTATGTTTTATATGAAACTTTTTTTTCTTCTTTGTTTGCTCATTATGGAGTGAGTAGTTAATGAAATCCTTTAGAACTCGGTGGAAGGTTTGAGGGGATAGATGGTTGATAAAAGTGTGTGTCATGGTAGGTGGACTACTTGCAGGGAGGCCTTATATGATCGTCTTTCAGTTGCCATTCAGCTGCTGTGGTTCTTGTGCTAACTTCTGCACGCAGTACAATATCTATATGTTTTTGTCTGTGTGATATTTTCAGAGAGTATTGGAATATATTACCAGTTGTGCTAGGAAACACCGTGGTATTTCTGGGAGTTGCCTTTTAAAATATCAGGAGTTGCAGCTGAATGGGTATGTGAGCTTTCAAAAAACTTGGTGCAATGATTTGTATTAACTGCTTTACAGAGTGGTTTCAAGAGCTGGAAAGCTTAAAGCCTGCTCTTCTCTGGAGTACTTTGCTTTGTAGGCACAGGCTCAGTAGAACTCGCATGAAATAAGGTTCAACCCCTTATTTTTTCTTATTAAAACCCACATGGTAAGGTGCAACCACGAATTTCTCATGGTTAAAACTTAGCGGTAAAGTGTAACCAACTACTTGAAGTTGTTAAAACCTACTTGGTAGGGTGCAACCACCCATTTGGCATGGTTAAAATCCTCTTTGTAAGATGCAAATCCTTTTTTTCTTGTGGTAGAAACCCACTATCAGCTTGAATTCCTCGTGCTTTTTAGCCTTTAGAATGAGAGACTTACACATGACTGTTGTGTTTGTTCTTAGAATTACCCCATGTATTATCTAGAAAGTCTTTTATACTGCATGTTGTAGATGTGTAGTTCACGTTTGCAGTAATGAATAAAAGCAGGGAGAAGTTGGGCAAGTAGTTGGAGGTGGGTTTTTAAGTATCAGAGTTTTGGTAGAATACCTTGTGTTGAACATGTTCGAAGCCTGCAGCTCCCCTTTTTTGGCAGTAAAAAGATGTGAGAACTGCCACTCCCTGGGGGAGATATCAGGACTACCTCTACTGCAAGCAAGTTTGTTCTGAATAACTGGAGACACAAAACAAGAGCTAGAAAAATGATAATAAAAAATGTAAAGAGGAGGGATTTCCATTATAACCTCTGTTTTGTTATTCTGTTTCTACAGAATATGTCAGAGCACTTAGAGGCACTTCCAGCATAGTGATAGGGTTATACAGCTTCAAGTTTTAAATAAAAGCGAATGTAGGAGGAAAAAAGAGACAACACTGAAGAATGTAAATAATAATGAGATCAGAAGCTACGATAGAATTCCGTAGTTTCCATACATAGAAAATGGGACCCTTTGGAGCTCTTGCTTTGACTTTGAATTCCTGTTGTTCTAGTGCTAAAAAACTTAAGTATGTTCAAGAGCAAACGTGTAAAATGATTTTTTTTTTTTCTTTTATACAAAGAAGAAAATAAACTAATGGATATGTGTATAGCATAAAGAGTTAGAGAACATTACTCCTCACTAAAAGCTTGTTATAAGCTTCTTCTTAACAGAAATGACACATAAAACTGGAAGTCTTGCTTGATAACTTTTCCCCTATCCGGGGGGCACCGTCTGGCCTGAGAGTTTCTTTCTTGTCACGAGGAACAGGTTGGGAAGCTGAGCAGGAGTGTCTTGCCTGTGAGCTCCATGCAGACAGAACCTGGATGGGATCCTAAAAGGCAGCCCCAGCCTGTGCGACTGCTCCAGCCATCAGCACGAGCTGGGCAGTTGGGTTTGTACCTCCCGCCTGCCTTCAGTGGGAGTAACTGAAGCCTTGAGAGGGGATCAGGAGGCATTAAGGTGGTTTATGGCACCAGAGTTGCAGCTCTTACTGCAACCAGGTTCTCTCCTGTTACATCTACCGGTTGTTTCATCTGATTTTCCATGTCTTTAGCTGAAGTTGGTGTTATGAGTGAAAACTTTGGGTTTTGTCTGCTCTGTGGGATGTACCAAGAGCCAAAGAGAGGTGGATTAATCACTGGACTAGGAAGTTCATGCTAGTTAGTGACTCTTAAATATACTTGTTAGCCTGTCAGCTGTCCCAGGCAAAACATATCCAAAGTGAAAGATTTCCTTTACATGGAATTACAGGATGGACATGGAGTCGTGTTAGGCAGTGTGGTTTAAAGGAAAATACATGTTGGCAAATAAGGCATGTGCTTTTCCTTCAGTAGGAGAAACACTAAGGTTGGGAAAAGTAATTGTGCAGGTATAAGAACTTTGGGGGACAAAGTGTGTTCAGCTTGCAAGGAATGTGTGGTTTGCAAAAACAAGCTCTTCAGAGCTGCTGGGATAAGGCTTACTGAGCAGATCCCAATATCTTGAATAAGGAGTTATCTTTGAGGAATCTTCTTAGGAACAGCTGCAAGTTTGCCTTGTTATTTATAGTCTGTAAGTAAATAGATAGTAGAATTATACCAACATGGCTAGGTTACAATACTTGTTCTTCCATGGCAAAAATATTGTTAAACTAGGATAAGAGCTGGCTGGGACCTGAAAATGAGCAACTCTAACTGGGAAACAAGGTTGCAGTTCTGACAAGATTGCAGTGATTAAGCTGTGGAACTAACTACCTCTGGAAAATAGCAGATTTCCATCCTTCACTTTTTTGAAATAGAAGCTTTATTGCTACCAAGTATTGGAGCTAGCTAATGTGTCCTGAGCTCAGCCCCACAGGATGGCCAGTTCTAATGGTCTGATCTGCAGCATGTCAGACATGATGATGCCTGTGGTCTGTTCTGGCCTTAAGGTTTAGGAAAGTAGCAAGTGACTGGAAGGTGGAAATGTTTGCTTCTCATTATCCATCTCTGTACAGCAGCCCTTCTGCAGGTTGTTGCTCTATTTTTCCCTCTCTGGTGGTTGTATTTGAGGCAGTGCGGCATCAAATTTCTAGCCAAATAAGAAAGCCATCAAGTTCATCACCTCAATAGGTAATAGGTGCTTTGAGTTCTGGGTCTGAGTGGAAGATTTAAATTCCACTATCCAATAATGCAGTAATAATTTTATCTGAGTTGAAATTTAACTAATGAAACACATATTTCAAGGACTTAACCATGAACTGCCTGCATACATTTTTGCACCTGTGCAAGACCTGTTTATTTTCTGTTATGGTCTGTTCAGCTAGAGTAACACTGGTATCTTAGCAATACCATGAGTAACAGCAGAATACATGGGGAGAACAAAGGCAGTTTTCAAATGAGTCTCATCTACCTTCTGGAAGTTAAGTATTAGCGAGACCTTTGCAGAGGGGAGCATTTGAGTTATGACTTGGAGTACTTCATCAGTTTAAGTTCTTGTGTAGTTGTCATTTTAAACAAATGTAACTTGCAATGCAGTGCCCTGAGATGCAGGCAGCTAATTCCATCTCATAAAGGGCTCCTCCCCTGTTTGCATGACAACAGGGCTTTTTTTGCCCCCTGTCTTGTTGCTGCCTCAGGGTGGCAATCGGCTTCTCACTGCCGAGGTGCTGTGTGTGGCAGCCTGCACTGCAGCCTGTGGCACCTTGGCTTCTCAGAAATGGGGCCATTAGCTTTGAGGAAGTGGTTTGTCACAGTCTGGCTTGTGTCAAACTGCTGCTCTTACCCACCTGGCTGTCCTGTGTTCGCTGCCCTCATGCCAGACATCGGGGACAGCTCTGTTTGTGCACATCAGAACTTTAGGAGGAATATGAACCAAGACACTTAAAGGGAATATAAGGCTTGCTCTGCATAAACATTATACCTCATTGTTTTATGTATGATTGTAAAGGAGGCACTATGCTATTCAATCTCCAACTGAGTGGATGTCTTGAGAGATGGCTATTTATGGGCCTTTCTTTCACATAGATGCTGTGATTACTCTGTTGGCTTCTGATGACTAATTTTTACTTCAGTATCTCACTAGGAGACATATATCAACCAGCTGCTATACATTCCTGAGGGCCTAATGCAGTTAGGGTATTTAAAGATGGTTCAGGATATTTCATGTGCTCCTCCATGCTAGTTGTTTTGTCACTTGTAGAGTTGGCAGGCATTTTCTTTGCTGACATTATAGTTACTTCTGGCTGCTATCTGAATTGTCTGGGTTATTAGCTTGTATTACCATAAGGCTACTGCTAGTGATTAGCCCTTATTTCTTGCCAGTACTGTACAATCAACACCTGAACTGCCAGGACTAGCACAATAAGTCATTGCAGTCTCACAAAATGAGATGTATTTCTTTTGGTTGCAGAAGCCACTTGTATTAAGCTGGAGTGATTATCCAGAGTATACACTTATTTCTGCAAGCAAGATAGTCTGCAGCAAGGTAATTACCTACCTCTTGCTGAAAAAGCTTGAAAATGAAGCATCTATCCCATTCTACAGCAGATATACTAGGTAGTAGCAGATGTGCAAGTCAGCTGCTAACAACCAGGGTCGGTGTAGCTCTTGCACAGGTAAACCTTCTTGTTGTATTGCTGTACTGATTGTGAACACTTAGGCAATTTGAAGGCAAAATGGTTCCGTAAACCAAATGCAACTTGTATTGTCTTGTGGAGTATGTGACACACTTGGAAGTTACAGAAATGTCTTGGGGAGTTAAGAGTGGAGCTCCCATTCTGGCTGTTTTTTTTTTATGGCACTTCTGTGGAATACTTTGCAAAAGAGTTTTCTGTGCACACAGCATCTTCTGAGACATACATGTCCTGGACTAAGAAGATGGTGTGAGTAGGTCAAAGTACCAGCACGCTCCCCAATAATGGTAATGGAGTTGTAAAGATGTTGGTGCAACTTATTCTGGTTTGCCTAGTGGTGGCCCCTGAGAAGGGAAGAGCCCAGTTTGAGTTAGCACAATTGTAGCTAGGGAAATCCTTCCTCTGTATAGAATGACCTGCTAGTAGAAATGTGTGCTGTAAAATGATATGAGTTTTGGGACCTGAAATTTTCAGATCTACAGCCCATAAGAAGTTTCTTTTTTGTCTGATGGGTCCTTCTGGGGCATATTTCAAGGAATCAATCATGTGCAGTACTGTTTCTGTGTATGATAAAAGCTTTTTTACTGCTATGCGTGGAGTATGTTTTATTCATGTTTTCCATGCAATTTGTTTCTGTTTCCTGGCAATGCTGATCATGCACAGTGATGTAGAGAGTTACTCAAAACCATAACTGCAGCTCCACACCTGAAAGAGCAGTGGAACAACTGGTTCTTACCTTCCTAAGAAGCTGCGTCCCACAGTGGAAGTTTCCACTGCAAGATGAGGACTCTGTCTGCAGGAAGCAGCAAGCTCTTCTTGCAAGCTGTTCTGTAGAGCAGACTGCAGTAACTCCCAAGGGATTTGCCAACTGAAGAGCAGGACAGCATGATGCTGCCTAGGAAAGACACATCCAAGCTTTTTTTGTGGAGAGAAGCAGGACAAGACAGGCTAGTATCAGTTCAGTGTATTTAAAGCTAGTCTTCCTATCTCTTCATTGCACTACGGCATACTTTGTGTGTGGGTAATAGCAGCTTGTATTGCTTTGAGATAGCTGAACCGCCCTGTTGGAGGCAGTTCTTGCCCTCTTCTGGCAACTGATGAGTGGGTTGAACTGGTTCAGCACAAACAGCTTCTAAAAGCAGCCAGTAGTCACAACACTTGGTGTAGGAGAATGCAGAGAGGATCAGGTGAGCACTTCTGCCCAGCTTCCTGTGTCTGAGCTTTAAACATCTTTCTTGCCCTCCTTCAGACTTTGACCTCAGTGTTGTGTTGCTTTATGCCACCAGGAGTTTGAGATGCAGAGGAGCTGAACTCATGTTCCCTTATGAACAGGAAGAATCTGCTTTTAAGGAGCCATTTCTGACTGGCCGCCCCTCTTCTTAGAGTCCTCCTATGACTCTAAAATGCAGAGCAACTTTTCTGCTGCCTTAAAACTTCAGTGATGACATGGAACGTGAGGTTCATCTTCAGACCCTTGCCACGTTGTCCCGTGGGTCCTTCCCAATGTGCTCTGCAGCTGTTCCCTGTTTCTGCTCTCCTGATACCCTTGTTGCTCCTGAGGGGACACAAGGATTCCCAGTGGTGGACTGGTGTATTTTCAGCATTAACACAGAGGAAGCATAATCTTTCTGAATGCAACAAGAGCCTTCAGGCTAATGTATTGGGGGGAGTCTCAGGAACAACCTGCAGGTTGCTAAACTGAGACTGCAAGAAGCCTTTCTAAAATATGGTCAATTGAGATTTTTTTTTTTTTTTCTTCTTTCAAAAGCTTATTTCCCCTATATCAAAAATCTTCCTGGTGCTTTGTGAAAATGTCTGTGCATTGTATGTCATCCTGTGATTTATTTTTGTTGTATGGAAATTGCCCACAGGGATTTCTCTAGCAATGGAAGGCAAACTGCTGAATTAGGCTGGTACCCTGGTGGCGGCTACTGGGCTTAAAATTCCTCTGAGGAAGGCTTGAGAGGAGGCTCAGTAGGATTATTTGAGTGATATTTGTTTCAGAGCCTAGAGGCAGGGCAGGAATTAGTCTTTTCTATTGATTCTTGTTTAACAAAGAAGAAGCAACAGTGTATTTATAAGATCTGTTTAGACAAGAAAAAAATTACAAAGCCCATCCAAGAATTATGTGCAAGTTTAGGATGCCCTGAGGCGCTGAATTTTTCAGACTCGCTAAACCTGGAACTGACTCTCGGAAGGAATGGCCTGTGGCTGCGATCGCAGGCCGCACAAAGCCCCTGCATGTCCAGACAAACAGATCCAGGAGTGAATGCGGCAGGTCTACAACCTGGTCCAAAAGCCTATAATGGCAGCAGCTCAGATGAGGGAGGATGTGCCTGCAGTCCTGCAGGTTTAATTTACAAATCTGGGGCATTTGCACTCTATTTAGGGTTTTCCAGTATTGGGGGAAGTGTGTGAAAAATGTGCGGTCCTACACTACCTTGCAGGACATGATTGGAAGTTGGTCGCAGAACGAAACCCCTTCTGTGACTGTGATTGTTCCACCCTATTGAGAGGGAATCATCTAATGCCTTCTAGTTCAGGGAGTAAACACCTGTAGAGAAGGAGGAAGGGATGTCCCCACTTTCTAAGAGGTTTGAGTCATTCTGTCCCCAGGAAAAACCTCCTCTGCGCTTACTGGAATTTAGGTTTTCCTTGAGTTACAGGGTAAAGGTAATGTGTAGTGTTCAGGGCAGCTGTAACAGTGACAGTGCTTGGATGTCTAAGGTTTCAGGGGTTGTTTTGTTTGCAAAAAAAGTATTGTTGTGTAGTTGGGTAAGTTGTGGTATTTCAAAATAATCAGCATGACCTATGATGGAGGAAGGTGGAACAGAGTTTTCTAGCTGTGGTGCAGTGGGAACCACAGAGATGAAGACAGAGCAGTGACTAAACCCAGAGACCAATCTTTCATGTCTTGCACCTTCCATTATAATGGCTTAATAACTGAGCAGCTACGTATATGGGGAGCTAGGCTGCATGCATATATGGGGAGCTAAGGGATAGGTAAGGGATTGAACTGGAAGTGCTGGTGTTAAGGTTGTGCAGAATGAAACATTGTGTCCTGAACTTGAATGAGATGGAGCAAGCAAAAGAACTCTCAGGGGTTTGCGAGGTGAGTCTGGTACTTTCTCAGTGTTTTTCTATGAAACTCTTGAGTTCAGGAGGGGACAGATAGCATGACTGTTTTTACTTAATGAGATGATGCTAATTAGTACTACTAACATAGTGTAGACCACTGGGGACACCTCTTCTCTTTTCCCCCAAGTGCAATTTACTGTCATGTTTTCTCTACTAGCGCTCTGTAGGTTGAGTCAGAGTAGTCCCTCCCACTGAAAATGTCTACAGATCTGATGGACTGTACACTTGATGGATCTAAGTACACATTTAGATAAAATATCTAACACAGCTGCCAGGCTGTTTATTTTCACCATTAAAAAGGCTATATTTCAAGACAGTGGTGAAATGTCAAGTGAATTATGGAGTTTGTCCTCCTACTTGTGAAAATAAATTGTGTTTTCTATAATCTGAACCAGACTACTTTTTAATTATGTGCTCTTTCTCCTTGATTTACTAGTCAGGTTATCTAGAGGCCAAAACACCAGCAGATTTACTCTAGTCAGTCTGGAATAAGCGACTTACAGGACTAACATCAGACCAAATAATTCATTTTTAACAAGCTACCATAGTTGCTTGCTAGGTTTTAATCTTTTGCTTACAAGATTAACTGTTTTGTGGAATAATGATCAGCTTTGCCATTCTGTTTTGAGTTATGTTTTCATTATTAACTATCAACCCAGTGGAATCATTTGCATACAGTTCATAATGTTCGCAAGTTTGTGGAGTAATAAAAGTATCTTGAACTTGTCTATGCAGCCATTTTAGTTAACAGGCTGATTGCTCTTTTTTACGGGGGTGTGAGCCTTAAAAGCTGTGCCTGGGGCAGTTATTTGTGATGCAGCTAAGTACCCCACATGTGTGAACGCTGTGGCCCTCCAGCCGTGGGTGTTGGCCACGTGCCTGAGACACCCTGGATGCCACATGGGCCGTGGGGAAGTAAAGGTGAAACTGAGATGGCTGATACTGCCACAGAGCAGGTTGTCTGGGGTCTAGTCAGGCTGGTGGACTCGGTTGCTGCTCAAAGACTGGGAGCTACTAGCTGGAGCCATGTGGACCTCCTGGGGAACAGCCCTGGCTAGTAACTTAGGATGGGAGGAGGTATCTAAGTTAGATGTATTTGTTAAGGGGTTGAGTGTTTTGGTGACTAAGGAAAATTCAGGGTAACAGCTCTCTCTAACTTATTGCTGCAGGCTGCTCACAAATCGAGCCTGTAATGTGACAGCATGTTGACGAGGTGCTGTGTGCAGACTTTCAATGCTACAGTAATGAATTATCCTCTGGAATGCCCGATTCAAAAGGTTGTTGCAAGTTAGTAAATCACAGTTGAAAAAAGCAAACATCAGGACTGTGTTTTAATCGCATGATGTGTTTATGTTGAATCTAGCAGATGTGGCAATTGATAAAGCAGCTGAGCCACCAAGTTGGATTGTTAGACCAGTATCACTGGTGGTACCTAGTATGGAGTAATTGAGCAGCAGTGTGAGTTTGTTTTGGGCTCTCCTCTTCTTGCAAGGTTACTTTGCAAGCAGCCAGTTCAAATAAGGACTGTTGTGTGAAAATGAAATGTTGATCTTCAGAAGAGCATATTTCAGAGATGGTTACGTCAATAATGTCGAATCAGTCCTTTCGACCCCAAGCAAGCGCATCTGAAAAGGACACTGCAGACAGCGATGTGTCAAAAGTTAGTAAGGGCTGATTTGGTGCTGGGGAGAATAATTACTGTCTTGTGAACTGTTGATGCTTGAGCCTGACCTGGCTTCCCTGGGGGACCTTAAGTTTTTCTAGTCTATTTGATCTCTTAGGCAAATCAGTGATAAAGTAAGTATTCGACTTTTGCACTGCAAAGTATGAGTCCTTCCATGAGGATAATGCTGTATAGAAAAAGCTGATATTGGGCTGATAAACTAGTAGAATTTAGTGGGTCTATTTAATTTTTTGATTTATTTAAGTTAGATTAATTTGGAGCTGCTTGTAAATTATTTTTCTTCAGTACAGTATTCAAAATGGAGGGATTCAATAGCTGGAAAAGAAATTATTCAGTGATAGTAGTCTGTACTTGTACCCCTATAGCTTTTTGCGGTCCAAAAGGTTAAGAATTACTAACAGCTATCACTGGATATTTATGTTAATGAATCGGAATGAATAAACACTACCTGATACTTCCTCTGATGTTGGTAACGTAGAAATTGATTTCTTGTTTTTCTTCTCACTCTGGATAAAATGATACTGTATCTACGGAAGCTATCAGGGATGTTTTTAAGATCCTCATATGATTTGCAGTTCAACCTCTTTGTCCCTCAGTGATCAAGAGATGGTTCAGATAGATTTGGATATTAACTTGCACACAGGTTAGAGGAGCTGGCTAAATATATGAAGATGTGAATTTTCATCCTATGCTTTACAGTTGTGGTCACTAGCAGTGCGGGGTGAGTGCAGCTGTTAGGTATGGGTGAGGGCACTTGCAAAGCAGGTGGGTTGCTTTGCTTGAGTGAATGTTTATAAGGTCAGCAAGACCTTCCTGCCTGTCTGCTTAGCATTGCTTTGCCCTGTCAGTTCTAATTGCCCTAAATGCCACAAGGGCTGTGTCTTAAGAGCAGAATAGAGAAGAGTGTCTGAAGGCCTGTGGTGGGGTTGGTTTCGTGTCAGGAAGGGATTTGGGTATGAGGCATTCCCCGTGTCTGAGCAAGTTGGACAGGGCAGCATAGAAATCAGACTGTGTTCTGCGCAGATCATGAGCATAGCTGGTTGAGTGCAACAGTTTTGGGTCCTGCTGGGGTTTCCATTTTAAAGCCCCAAGAGCCAACACATGGCTTGTGTGCAATGGATCCAGTTGAGTTGCCCTCCAGAGCTTTTGGGATCTGTTGTCTTTTTCCTTGTAGCTGAAGAGGTATGCTCGTGTTTTGACTGAAATTGATATATATACATATATATATATAGTTATATAGTTATATGTAATATTCCTGTCAAGTCAGTGGGGCTTGCTTAGCTCTATTGCCTTCCCATGTAGGAGCCACCAGAAATTTTCGGCTGAAACCATCTCTGACCCCCTGAGCTGCATGCTGGAGTGTCTGATAGAGCAGAGGCTGAGGAGGATCACAGGGCTTCTGTGGTATCTGGGGACATGCTCGTGTACAAGTGTCAGACTTCAAGGACTGCTTAGATCTTGGCTGGATGTGGGTCATCTGCCCTCCTTCATCTCCTGAGACACAGTAGTGTTTCAGGTGAAGGAGATGCTCCAGGTCCCGGAGAGAAGCAGTAGCGGTTGCCAGTTTGTGTGTGGTCACAGGCCATGCACAGAACAGGGCTGTTCTTGCACCAAGGGGTTAAGTAGCCTCCTTGGGAATGGACTCTTGGCCTCAGCTTTCCTTTCCTCTTCCCTTGGCAAAGGCATTTGGTGTAGCAGTGACTTGCCTCCCCGGGAGACACTGAGGTGGAGGCTGCCCTAGGTGCTGGACCCCGCAGTGGTTTCACATCCTGGTTTTACCATATGGCTCTGTGGGGAGAGCTCCTGTGTGGTGCGATGTGCTCATCTGTGGGGTTGTCAGCATAGGTGTAAGATGTTCCTCTGGTCTGGAACCTGCTCCTTAGACACAGGCAGGTTGTGCAGCAGGGCCCAGATCAAGCAGCAGCTTTGGGCAAGTGGTGCAACTGCTGCAATGGTGAGTTTAGAAATGTAAGGCTGGCAGTGGGTGCAGAGTCGGTAGCGTGAACTGGCAGCTGTGACGGATCAAGACTGCCTTTCCAAAGAAATGGAACACCCTTTGGCCCTATAAGAGTGAATATCCTATTAAAGCTGTGGATTCCTTTCTGGGGCTTGCTTTATTTAGAATATTACAAGGCCTAAAGTTAGCAAGTTAGGCAGGAAACGAATTTCTCGAGCTTTGGCACCGAGGACTCCTTCGTCTGCTTGGTTCTAATAACGTAGTGCTCCTTGGAAGCACATCTGTAACGTGGAGGCCTCATCACTGCTAGTGTCAGCCGAGCACCCAGAATCAGGAGTTGGGCAGCTGAATCCATTTCAGCCCTCCTAGATGAACTGGATAGATACTGGATAGGCACACACATTCTAGTGTGTCTGGATAGAGAAGTCTGAGGGTGCTGCACTACTTCCCAGCTCACTGCAGCAGGAGGTAGGTAGTACAGTATCTGCCTCCCAGATGCTAACACATGTGGTTTATATGTGAAGTCAAGGAAGGGAAGCATTAAGAGGAGATTGTACTGTCTTCACTACACGGACCTGTACTGGACTTGTCTGACTTAGCTTTCTTCCAGGCATCGGCCATTTTGCTGACTATTGAAATATTCAGAGTCCAAAAAACATTAAGAAGAGCAAGTGCATGGGAATGTATTCCAAAGCATTACTACCCTGACTTGCTTTGTTTTTTCAGGGTTCTTCTATTCCTTGAAACACGATATGGGACTTGACTTCTCCCTCTGTTACTAGAATATGTGCTCTGTAGCTATCTTTCTGTCTGTTAGGAGAGAAGGGTATTAAACATCTCAATTACCTGCAGAGAGTGCTGGGGTAATTTAAAACAAATGAGGGCAAAGGTGTAAGCCCCAGAACATAAAGGAAGAACAGGGTCATTTGTATGGAAAGATTTTTACAAGCACTTAGCTAAGCTACTCATAGCACCTTTCGTTGTGGCGTCATGCATGGGAGTCTCAGAGCAGATGGTACTGTGCTGGTGAAGGTAGTTTCCCCCTGGAGTCGCATGACTAACTGCTCTTTAGGCAAATTGCAGACATATATAGAAGGAATGGTTGCACTTCTCAAAAAAAGAGGAAATAGCAACAGGACAGCTCATTGAAGTGAATAGCTTGTCGTGTGAATGGGGGAAGTTCAAGGAAAGGCACTAAAAGCTGAAATCAAGTCAGTTGAGGGAGATGGGAGAACACTAGAGGCCTTCTGTCTGGTAACTTAAAAATTAGCTGCAGTTGTCTATGTAATACTACCCTGGCTGGGGTCCCATGTTCACTGTTTGTTTCCAGGCAATCTATTTTTCTCATGGAATCTGTTCTCATTAAGTAAATCTGAGGGAATATTTATATAAATATCTGTTTGCATCATAAATTTATTTTGATGCTGTAAACAAGTGTCCAAGACAGTCATGCAGATAATGTCAGGGAAGAACAGTTGGTCAGGGAGAAGTAGAAAGTCTGCCTGTAGAGAGCCACCTTGTGACGAAGCACTTGCTTTAAATTTAAAGCCCTTTAGAAGTGCATAAAGGACTAATTTGCCTTTGCATTTTGGTTCCTATGACTGTGCTCAGTACTCTTTTTCATGCCTGGACATAAATCAGACGGTATGATTGGATTGGTTCCTTTTGGACTTAAAACTAAGGAATTGAAGAGTCAGAGGAGAGGGAAATATTTTACCAGTTGAGCAAAATGTGTGTTTTGCATGCACCTTTTTCAACTTAGGTATTTTAATTCTTGTGTGGTAGTCAGAGTTTCAGAAACCTAACTTCCAGTAATTCAAATGGGTATTTACTGAACATTTGAAGACAAAGAGATATATGAAATATGATTATAACCTTCAGAAAGTTAGGGACATTGGTTTTATTTAGCAATTGCTTCACATCAAAACATTTGAGTTTTACATTTACACACTTGGCTGCGTGGAAAAAAATCTGTTTTGAATGCTTTCTCTCCTATATAGTTTTTTCTCCTGAGAAGGTTTTGGTCCTCTTCCCCTTGCCCCAGTTACTCTTTTCCCCCGAAAGCCAATACGCACAGAGGCAAGGTTATTTTTGGCAGGAATACATTTGATTTCAGTAGGCAGGTGTTAACACATGGATTTTTCTGTCAGAATGATTCATCTCTTTCAACTAGAAAGGCCAGGTGAGGCAATCAATTTTGATTTGTATAGTGAGAGTTGTGCTGCTATAGTGTTGTTCCATTTGGAAAAGCAGCTGAGGAGCAGCAAATATCACAGTATATTCATAGTCTTTCTTCAAATATCAAGTCCGGAGGCTGAGACGAAATTTGCAAAGACAGGTCACGTTATCTATGGTTAAACTAGAGGTTGATTTCTTCTTGATTTCTGTCCTTTCCTAAGTGAAATCTTTTCTTAGTAATCCCCATTATGTTTTGCAATAGAGCTTGCTTAGACTAGAAACATCAGCTGGAGTTGAATGCTTTCATTTTTATAAATTACCTCATCTTAGGAATATACCTTTTTTAAAAACTGTATTTGTAATGTTACTTGAGTTTTTTGCATATATTAGATTTTTAAACTGAGAGAGCCTGTTTTAGTCCTTTTTAAAGACTGTGCCTGTGAAATGCATCATTACTAGGTGCACTGGCACACGTATGCTTTGCTGTTTGATTTGTTGACGTGCATGTGTGCAAGACGAACATGTAACTATGTTTAGTGAAGTTACATGCTTGTGCAGAGACAAGGACTCCTAAATCATCCCTTGCCGTATGTGACCAAGGTGCAGGATTCGCTGTCAAAGGAAGATGGTATGCACTTATGTAAGGTAATGTATATTTTTTAAGAGCTGAGGAGTAAGCTATAATATATAAAAAATTTCAGCCTTTCTTCTTTGTGATAAGTACCGTAGAGGTAATGTTACTTAAAGGTAATGTTTGAACAAATAGAACTGAACCAGAAATATGGGATTTGAAACAAGTTTGAGATACCAGGGAAACGGTTTGATTTGTGTCAGTTTGCATCCTTGTACTGAGATTTCGTCGTTGCGTACCTTTGAATTTCACTTCATCCATGCAGGTTTCATGCAGCAGATTTAAGCTAGCAAAAGATTAGCATTGGATCCCTGCATGGCCTCTGACAGCAACTGCCCCGTATTGACAAATGCACAATAATTCATAGAATGCTCCAGGGTGCCTCTGGAAAACAGGACTTCCAACTGCACTGTTTTGTAGAGCTGAATTGCACTCAGCTAAAATGCTTGCGTTTTATCTCATTTCTCCATATAAGACTGAGGTGACTTGTCAAATGCTGGCATTCCACTAATGCCCCTACACAATACATCTAACACCTATACTTGTTCTCTTTCTATTGCAGTCTTCACTTGAGCCCCTTCATACCTAACTTCTGACTAGGGGCACCTCACTGAAGACATTAGATGAGCTCAGAATTGGAGGTTTGGGGCATGGTAGTGGCCAGAGTCACTTCTTTTTCCCCCATGGAACTTCTAGCTAAGTAGGTGGCAATGGACTGGGAGCCAAGTTTCTATATATATAATCCTGATGAATGGAGTATGGATTTTAGTATGCAGAAGTTGTGCAGGACAAAGCCTGCTGTAATGTCAAGGATATGGCTACTCAGTTGCAGGATCATGGACTTGGGTTGTGACAAATAATTTGAAAACGTCTCCCTGATTACTACAGTATCTGAATCTCAAACCCTCCCAATACTAATCATCAGCACGAAGTATTGAATCCTGTATTTAAAACTCTGTGCAAACAGCACAAGATCAAGACCTTTATGCATTTTCGACATGATACAATACTTAGGGAATAAAGACCATTGATTATCACAAATACTGTCCTTAAAATGGGGAACAGCAACAGGTCATTTTGTCCTCAGAGCCTCTTCACTAGGAACTGTATAGACAAAAATTATTTTAAACTGGCCTGCATTTAGGAGAGAACCTATTGATACTAAGACCCAGGGACTGGTGTAAGGCACCGACCTGATATATCCTCCTTGATCTGGATCCGAGGTATCTTGGGCTTTAGTTGTTAAGTCTGAGCACAGGTTAGGTTTCATGTTGCTTTCTGTTGTATGTCCAGGTGTGTCACTTGTAGATGTTGTACCTGTTCTGTGTGCTCTTCAGAGCTATGAAAAACTGCCTAAGTTGAGCTGAACTGTAGACCTGGAGAAAGTTGTCTGCTCCAAGGTCTTAGAAGGTAAAATGAAGTGCTAATGAATTGGAGAGGAGTGTAACCCTGCCTAACAGCTGTTATCAACTGTTTCTTTGTTTCCTTTAAAAAAAGAGTTGGTGTCCCCGAAGGTGCAACCTGTTCCTGTGTACGTGACCTACCACAGAAACGCTACATGCAAGAGGAGCTGGTCATGCCACACGCTGATGGAACTGGACTGAGGGCACCAGGACAGTATGGGCATGGTGCACGTGTGCCCAGAGACAGCACAAGGCTCCTGGGTGGGACTCAGGGTGTCTCTCCCAAGAAGGAGGGTAAAGAGAGCAGGTGGGACTAGTGGGTCTTGCAGTAAAAAGGACAAGAGAGCGCAATTGCCACACATCAAACTATAGACCCCTAGTCTGAAGCGCCCGTTAAAGAAAGCTGTTGGGTTCTGGTCATGGAAAGATGAAAAGGCAGCACAACTGCTTCACAACTGAGGCTGAAACTCTTGTAAAATCTCCTATATCCACCTTCCGGGACCTTTTCCAAAATAAACCACTGAGTATGTTTATCTTGAGATGTGACATATAGTTGATTAGTTTTCCTTTTCCCACATCTGGCAGCAACTCTTTCCCAGTCAAAAAGAATGGCAGACCTTAGACATATTGCTGAGGGGTCTGGAGACACTTACTGGTGGATGAAATGAGATACTACAGCTCTTTCTGTAATGTAGTAGTCCCCAGGGATATGTCTACTCCAGTGGCTGCCCATCCCATGGATGTGGCTCAGCCGAACCCCATTCAGAACCACTGGCAAAAGCAGCAGGGGTTATTTGAGGGAAGAGTTTGTGCGCTGCTTGCTGCTGAAAGAAATTGGGACCGAGGACTTTAGCAATTAGGTCTTTGCAAACAAAACATAGGAGAAAAGAAATATTTTTAAGAAAAGAACAGTTGCCCAATTCACATTCCTGTTAGGGCAAGTTTCTATTGTTTCCTTAGTTTAAGTCATTTCTTAACGGCAGATTGATCACTTGATTGTCAGTCATACTCAAAAAAAGAAAATCAAAAGAAAAATAAGAGGGCTGGTAAGGCAAGGCAGGGAAAAAGAAGGGTGTTTGCTTAAGGTTTTTCTTTCTTAGAAGCTATGTCTATTCACAGAACTTAGTCTGATTAAGAAAAACGTTTTTTTTGTGCATATTTCGGTATAGTCAAAGTCTTGGCGGTTAAACCAACTTGTCCTGCTGTTTCCCTTTCAGATCTTTGAGCACCTTAGAAAGCTGATTAATTGATTACTACTTTTATGTACATCTTTTGGCCTGGTTTGGTTGTTCCTCTGTTGGAAGTTGCAAGAAATTTTTCCGTGTGTGTGTGTGTGTGTGTATGAGCTGTCTGGAATTCACTTTAAGGATTTATTGATCCTAATGGCCTATACTTAGGTTGGAACAAGCCTCTTGTGAGGCATGCAACAGGATGGAGCAGGAAGAATGTTTCAAGGAGAGTATAAGGAGAGTATGTCTTTGGCATATATTCCTTAGCTTCACTAATATATGTGAGAGTTTAGCCTTTGGCATAAATTCAGATGGGACTGGGCCCAGGAGATGCAAATTGTTCTGACAAACTGAATAGCCCAGGAGAGTTCTGCACATGGAAATCCAAATGTTTTAAAAATACTTTTTGTTTTGGTTGAAAAAGGGAGCTGTGGTGTGGGTCATGTTGACATGTAAAACTAGTGGTGATATGAGGACCTCTTCTTAGCCATGCTCCTCCCGAGCCTTTTATATAGCAAGTCTTTCTGTTGTGCCGTTTGTAAAATAGGGGCAGGAGCTGTGTACCTTTTAGTAATATTTTGGTATCTTTCAGGGAGAACCAGGTGTAAAATCTTAGTAGGAGGGAGAAGAATTTCCCTTCAGTTTCACAAATACTGCTTTCGCTGTCCTTAAAAATAAGTACTTGGAAGTGTGTGGAAATAAGTAGATGGGCCTTCAGGTTAGTGTTATAATTCTTGGACTCCACAATGCAAAAGCTTTCTGCTGTGAAGAAACCCTCCTTGTAGACAATATCCCTTTTTCTTTTAAGGAGGCTAGCTCCACTTGTGGGAAGGACAAAGCAACTGTGCCGTGCGGCCCAACTGATTTTGAAAATAGAAGCTCTTTCTTTCCAGAGTTGGTATCTACTGTTCATCTGAGTGGAACGGTGGTGAAATGTGAGATCTGTTTAGGCAGTACCTGGTTTAAACTAGAGAAGTAGCAAAGGAGTGGAAGAATCAAGTGGTTTATATGGTCTATGGAGCAATGGTGCTTTGAGACACTTCAGCAGACTTGTTTGGGCTGTGGCCTTTCATGTTACCTCTAGTTGCACTCACTTAGCTGCTGCTTGTATCTCTTCTGTCTTGTTTGGCTTTTCTGTTTGAAGGGATCATTCTTCTTTCTGTATGAGTTGGCTGGAATCCCCTTTAAGGGTTTGTTGATTACAGTGTCATTTACTTAGTTTGGAACAAGCCATTTATAATGCATGCTCATAAGATGTTGCCTGTGTTTTTTGGTCAATAGAGCACAACTTTTATTATCTGCCCGCTTTGTAAATTCACAGTTGCCAAATTTTTTGCCAGTCTAAACATGCTTGTACACCTCCTGTGAAGTGTGAAGATGCAGTGACCCCCATCCCTTCTCGAAGGTGGCTGGTGAGGGAGTCCTGTTTTTAAAGGAGTTGGGCCAAGTTCCCGAAGATGTGTGAGTTCTGGAACCTATACAGAAATGCCTCTTGACCGAATCTGTGCCAGTGCTAAGCTCAAACTGATTCATTCAAGCATTTTCTTTTCTTTTTAAAGAACATGAAAAGACAAGTTTTGTCTCCTCTGCCTCTTGTTAAATGTTTGGGAGAGCTCTCTAATTTCACAATTGAGGGCTGTTTAGTTTATGGGGGATTTTGAGAAATGTGGCATGCAGTGACTGATCCCAACCTTTGAGTCCTATAATTTTGTGTTGGAAAAGAACTGGTTTTATGGGAAGTATTCAGAGGCAGATAGACCCCAAATCCAAACAGTTCAGAGATAACAATTTGTAATCGTGATGACATCATGTGATGCAGGGGCATGTATTGCCCTTGGCAGTGCTTTTGGGGGAAAAAGACTGTGTGGCTAAGAGCTCCCATCAGCCCTCATAAATCCTCCCTGATGTTTTAACCGACAGAGAGTCATGATGAAGTCGAGCTCTATGTCAAGTTCTGCGCATGGGAAATGATGTCAAGCTGGAGTCATTCCACTGCTTGCCATCACACACGATTGTGCCATTTTTTTGGCACTGCAACTGCAAGTAATTTAAAAATCTCATTAACCTGTAATGTTATGAGTGGTAAGTAAAGTGGTTAAAAATTGCAAGTATGGCATGGCAGCAAATGGATGGCCTGTAGCACTACTGTGTGCACAGTAGCTTTGTGCACATGCATAGGGCATGTACGCTGGGAAGGCAAGCACTGTGGCCGTTTTGTCAGTTATTCTGCCCTTAATTTGTCTTGCTTATGATTTTTTGCCTTAGTGTGTTTTACTCTACTTTGCCTATCAGTCTCCTGTGCCTAATCCGAGGGCTCTTTTGAAATAGTACAGAGATTTGCTTTTTGCCAGGTAACCCTGTGTTTGGATACCTGAGAGCACTTGGGTTGTTAAGTGATGGCCCTGGAGGTGTAGAGGGAAGATTTAGATTTTTTGGCCTTGGCATCATGGGATTTTAAGGATCTTGAGGTGTTTTTTTTTTTTTTTTTTTTTTTTTTTTTTTTTTTTTTTTTTTTTTTTTTTTTTAACTGTCAGTGACAGAGCATCTGAGCTTTGCACTCTCCTACTTCAATAAGACCTTCATGTTTCCTCTGAAGTGGTGTTAAAAATAGAGTGCAGGCCACATATTGCACCTTGGCCTCAGACTCAGCAGGGCAAAAGTGTGTTTTGGTTGAGCTGTGTGCTTCAAAAAGGCTACCAGGTGCTGTTTTGGGAAAAGCTCTGTTTGAGTGTGCCCGAGATCCCTCCAGGGAGGCTGTTCTCCATGGTGGGTACCATCAGTGCCCCTAAAGAGGCGGGCTTGTTGCAGGCACCGTAAAGGCAAGGCGGTGTCAGCAGTTAGCAGGGTGAAGAGAAGGAGGGCAGCTTCTGAAATGTCCTTGGATTTCTTGGGTTGGATTTTCTTTCTTACTTGTTTTTTTTTTTTTTTTTTTTTTTAAATGTTCTTTGCTAGTTAATTAGAGGTAATTGAGTAGCTCATTGTTATGCAAATCAGTGCATATGGCCTGAATGCTGACAGCTGGGACAGCAGGGCACTTGCTTTCATTAAGTGCTTACAGATAATAAAAAGGAACCACTACTTATATGTGCATCCAATTTGCAAAGCATCTGGTAAAAATTTGGATTAGCTGAGTTGGTCCCCCAAGGGCTCCTTGGCCTTGTGCCTTCGAGGAGCTCTGGGGCAGAGTTGTACAAGGCTGTGGTTGCAGACCTGGTTGCTGCTGGGACTCCTGACTGCTGCCTGTTGATGTTGGCCCTTCCCTGTGGGAAGGGAACAATGGCTATGGCCTTGCTGTAAATCCTGGGAGTCGCTGCTGAGCCCTGGTAATGAAGGTAGGGTGATGTGTCTAAGTGTTTTGTTGTCTAAACCCAGGTCTGTGTGTTTTCTGCACTCTCAAATATTTGCAGGGCCTGTCCTGTTTTGCCCCTTGCCTGGAAAATCCACTGGAATGGGGGAGAACTCCACCCTAAGTACAGGTTTATAGGTCAATACTTAAACTTAAATAGTTCTGTACTTTTCCACCCAGATACATAGGCTGGTGCAGGACCCAGATGGGTTAGTTTCAATGGACAAATAAATCCAAGCTTAAATGTTTGCAAATTTAGAAAGTTCTAATCAGTTTCTCTGCATTGCCATGGAGTATGTTGCTTTTCCAGTACCTGTGTCAAGTCTTTGGCGCTTTCATGAGCAGAGCTTTAGTGAGCTGACCACATCATCCTGCCTTTTGGGTGGTTCCTTGCTAGGCTCCTGGGCATTTGGAGCTAAATCAGAATAGATTTTTACGTGTGCAGGCACTGTGGGAGCTTGGTAGCACAGTGCTGCAGGTGACTTGCTTAGAAAGAGGGTTATGTTACACCTAAAGCATTCTTGGTTATAGAGCTTTGTTAGGGACATGTATTTAAAGGAGTATAAGGTATATATCTTGATGGTAGCTAAATAAGAAATAACAGCATTTCTGTGCTATTGTTAATTGCAATATTCATAAGCAGTTTAAAAAAAAAAATCTGCCAGGCTGTGTTCTAATTACCTTTTCGTAGCGGAATCCACAGATCCGCAGATGGTTTAACTGCTGTTTTCATGTCTCAAATGAAGTAGTTTGGTGTACTTGGCAGTAAAGGGTCATTGGCAATATGGGAATATAAGCTGACCTCCTAGCTATTTTGCTTAGTTGAAGTCTTAGGTTAAGCTTTTTGTTCTCTGGAAAGGACGTGTTAGGGTAGTGAAACTGCAAAGAATCAGGTCTTTATGGCTTTGTGGCAGCAGATGACTCATTGGGACTGGAGCAGAGAAGGCCTGAGTTGTCCCAGCCCGGGTAAATGTGCGCTCTGTTACGCTGCGCTGCCAGAATCTTCTCCGACGCGCAGAGTCTCTGAGTGACATGGGATGGATGGAGGAGTCCAGTGCCATAAGAGATGAGTTCATCTCTTTCTCGCTCTGCCTCCCATCTGGCCACTGAAATAGAGTATTGAGGACTTTTTTTTATCACCAATCTGGAATTTGTCTGTCATAGAATCATTAAGGTTGGAAGGGACCTTTAGAGATCATCTAGTCCAAACAGAAAGCACTTGGAAAGAAATCTGAAAAAATGGCTTTTATTATTTCTGCCTCTTGATTACCTGTTTTGCTGCAGTTTATTTTTTCACTGATCCTGAGCTCCAGTGAGCCTGTGGAATTGGATTTAGAAGTTTAAGAAGTTACTTAAGATATTATTTCTTCTGCTAATCAGCAGTGAGATAACTTGGAGACCTTATGTTTACAGGTTCATTAGGTTAAACCATTACAGTTTCTAATGGTTTGCCTGAAAGTCACTTTTCTGCCTTTCTGGGAAAATGAATAACACAAGAGAGTTGAACTGCACACCCACTAACTGGCAGCTGCTGCTGACATCTTTTAAACTCACCTGCAGATTTTTTTTTTTCCTAGAAGTATCCTGAAGTGCCAATTTTTTGTCTGTTACCAAGGGTACAACTGAGTACAACCTCCCGAGTTGCTCATGATTCTGTTTGGAAATGACACTGTCTATTTAAGCTTATCAGGATCAGGGAATAGCTGTCAACTTTTAGGGACAAATAGGGAGCTTCTTTAAAGGAATAATCAGGATCTGCGACATAATTTTTAGGCTCTGTCTTCCATTAGAGCAGTAAAAGAAGAAAGGTAGGAATATTGTATGGCCTTTACCTTCAAGGCTCTGGCGCATAGTTCTTTATGGAATGAAATTAAGGCAAGTGAAGCTGATGGAAGCGGGGGAGCGTTAAGTGGTCTGCCTGTAGGTTCAATATGATGATACAGAAAGTATAATGGAAAGTTGCTCATTCTGAGTGTAGCTGCCTATACCAGAGTGTTGTTGTGGACCCGTTGAAAACTGTGAAGCTGTTCGCTGTCTTGAATCCTTGAGATTTAGTCTCTTCCCTGTCAAAAATGGATCAGTCTGACATGCTATGGCTTTTCTGTCTTGCCCTACAATAATGCTGAAAGCATATTAACCTAGTGCTGTTCTCTTCTGTGGAGCATCAGCTGGCTTTGGTGCTGTAAGAAAGAGGAAACCTTGTAGGAAGGAGAAACCTAGCCTTTTTTTTTTTTTTTTTTTTTTGGATGGTGCTGTTTTACCTGTAAAGAAGGGAACCCCAAATCCCAAGCTTTCTTATACATAAGAAAAGGACTTGCTGCATCTAGTGAACAATAATGTGAAGAATCATATTAACCTGAAGTCTTCTTGATTGTCTTAATTTAGATGCCATTTCTACTAGCACCATAAAATTGTATTTGCAGAGGAAAACACATTTTTACTCTGTAGATAGAGTAAATATTTCTGAGTGCATACTCAGTATTGTGACCAAGATGTGATTCCTACAACTGTTTGTCTTTTACCGTGGCAGCACTGCTATTCATTGCTTGGTTTCTAGCTTCCAGGAAGTCTTTTCTCTTGGTCATTTAGTATAAATGTGCTAACTGACTTGTGTTTTTGTGTCTGTGTCTGGATATGCTCTCTGTGCTCAATTGACAACCCTACAGACTCTGGGAATTCTTTTGTGGAAGAGCTAAGGTCATCTCTGCTTTACAGCAACATCAAGTTATATGTGCAGAAACAGTGTAACCCCATGGTTTTCAATTCTAAGCCCTCACAATCAGTGACGTGGCTTTCCTATGGTACTAGGCAAACAAGTGCCCAGTAAGGTAGTGGAGTGTCCTGTACTCTGTTCAAGCTGTGGGAGGTGCTGACTGTTAAGGCAGCCCTGAGCTCTTCTGTGTAGAGTGGGGGATATGCAAGTCTCCCGTCAGCACTTGCTGCAGGGAGATAACAGACTGGAAAGGATGGCAGGGATTTGGGAATTCAGAAGTGGGGGAGAAATATTGTTTGGGGCTGTCTGCAGCTGTCATAAAGCGCATATGAAAGCGAGTTAAGTTTCCACTTCTTATATGTGATGTCACTTGCCTGAACCAAGGCAAACCATGCTGGATGTCTGGGTAGCTGAATTCATGTCCTAGGTCCTGGATTCTTGATCTGTCCAGGATAGAGTCTGTCTTGTGCTTGAATTAAATGGATAACGCATGTCCTGTGTGTAACAAGTGTCCCCATCAAGTGTGATTTCAGAGCTTCTGCCATGTTAATACTGGAGCCAAGATGTCTGTGGCCAGGAAGGATGCAAACCTACCAGAACTAACTGGTCTGAGGTGCAGCTGGCTGTGTGTGCAGCTCTTACACAGACTGGATCTTCACTTCCTCACTCCAGCATTAGTGTGCATCAGCAATATGCATCTGGAGTCTTCTCCAGGCTCCCACAGGCCATGTTTCATTGTAGAAACTCAAGACTTAAGTAAGGCTGAAGTTCTCATAATGCTCTATAACCATCCCAGTCAGCAAGCTGAGAGGGGTGCTTAGAGATGTGGCATGTTCATGTTTTCTAGAGACATGGCTGTCTGAAATGCCTATTTTTGCCTGGCCAAAAGTGTTTTTCTTTTAGAAAACAAAAAAACAATCTCTTGTAAAGGAGAGGAGGTTTTAAAATGTGTTTTCTAAAAACAAAACAAAAACCTGAATCTATTAGGAGAATGTTACAAAACACACTCCTTACAAGTGGTGTGCTTGATGTGGTTGCAATCAGCATTCAGAGCAAGAGTCCTGTGCAAGTGCCAAGAGTTTGGGTTCTGTAGTAACATAGCTGACTTAAAATGTGGTTATTGCATACTGCATGGGACCCTTGGGACTTGAGCACTGTGTGTGAACTTGGCTTTTGAATTGCACAATTAGTCCACATCACATTGATTCCATGTTTCCTAGACTTTTTTGCTGATCAGAAATGTCAATTATGTCTTAGTCTCTTTCAAATGCTTCAGTTTATAAGAAAATGCAGAGCTATAGTACAGAGGTAAGTAGTATGAGATGAATAAAATGTCCAACTAGATTGGGTTGCTGGAAAAAAAGGATAATGTAGTGAAACTGGAGAGTTTTGGTGATCAGGAACCCCAATGCCCTTTTCCTTAACCAGATCTTCATCTAGGAACATTAAATGCTTTCTGAGCCTGAGTAGTGCTTTGAGAGATATATAGAGATATATATATAGATAGATATATGTATTTTTTTTCTTCTCCCCTCAACAAGGCTGGACTGATTATGTGCTAAAAAGGTGTGCTTTCTTTTTTGTTTTTGTTTTTTTTGTTTGTTTGTTTGCTTCTTAAAAACATGGGTAGAAAAGACTGAAGGGGTGGGAAGGGTAGCTCTTTACTTTATGGGAGATTCGGTGGAAGCGGTATGTGGGTTAAAAACCATCTGATGGTACTCCTAGCTGGGCTTCTCTCCAAGTGTTAACTGGCTAGACTTCCAGTAATGGATGCAGCTTTTCCCTTTTTGTTTGTGTTTGGTCAGAAGCAGATCAAAGGCTGAGGAGAACCAGCATGAAACTTGCGGATGGTTGAAGGGCGACCACAAAAGAGGCCCATGTTGCATGGGAAATGCCAGGGGCACCCTGTCTGGACAAGGGTCTTGCAGCAAACTGTTGCAAGTGTTTTGGGACTGGCACTGCATGTGAAGAATGGGGACAATGGCATTTTTGTTTGCCAGCTGCTCGAAGGAGCAGTGGGAGAATGGGCATTCAGGGTGTAAATTCCAGCCAACCCTACTGGGGATCAAACGGGCCTCTGGCAAAAGCAGGACTGGGGAGGAACAAACTGCCTCTCTGCAGAGTCAGCCTGCTGCCAGGAGAAAGCAGGGCCTGGAGGGTATGGCAGGGCTGCCGCAAGAAGCGCCCTGTTAGTGGCAAGGAAGGAGTTGTTGCTTTTGCAAATCGTGCTGCTGGAGTTGTTTGATCCCAGCATGGCGTGAACATCTCGGAGGATGAACCTTCTGTCTTTCTAGGCTGACATGTTCAGCGCAGGAGAGCTTGGTGCCCTGATGGAACCTGAGACAACCTCTGCCATGCACTGTCTGCTAAACTGAGGTTTTTGTTGGCAATAAAGCTTGACCAAGCAAGGAAAGCCGGATGACTTGAGAGATGGATGGTGTGACAGCTGATATTTCTTATAGCACAGAGCTGCCTCATTGCCCTTAGGAACAAATAATAGACTATTTCAGATGCTCCATAGGTCATCTTGTGCAATGAATGAGGCTCTTGAGAAATGGAGCTCTGCATTAGATCAAAACTCAAGGGTCCTAGTTATCGATTTGTTCAAGTGAACTGTACAGTTCAAGCTACAGCAAATAAGCAGGTTAAAATGATCCTAGACATCTAGCACCTGGGAAAGATAGGCTTGCAAGATCTTCAGTGGGCAGTCATGGCTTCAGTTGTCTGATCTGGGGTGTGGAACACTGACATATCATGCAAAAGTTGTGTGGTTGTGATCGCAGTGACTTACAGCAGCCTCTGCGCTGCCCAAAGGCTGTGTCTTGGGGGGGGCTTTATTGCCCTCTGGAAATGAAGTCACTGTAGCACGGAAGCCTCTTGGCAACAGCTTTGCTCTGAGGTTACAACCTAGCCGTTCTGTGACCATTTTGCCGTGTAGACTGCTGATCTTCCGTTTACTGCGGGGAGACTCCAAGGGTATGTGTGAAGCAGTAAGCTGACTGTGTTGGGTAGGGTAATGTGAAGAGAAATTTTGTTTTGGTGTGCAAGGAAAGCAAGATGTGTAAATGCTGCCCTTTCTGCAGAGAACTCAAATAACTAATTTCTGGTTCAAGGCTGTGAAATATATTGGAGTATTCTAGCCTTTATAGTTTTCCCTTCAAAAATGGGTTAATTGGGTTACTTGATGCCTCTTGATGAAAAAGTCTATTCAGCTTGGTTATAATCTGCTACAGCTTAACTCGTGAGGCATTTATATTGAGTGTTTTTATTAAGGCTTTCCTACTGTTTAAGCAGCAGTTTTAGATAGGAAGATCTCAGAGCTCTGCCATGTGGAACTTGGTAGCATGTCAAAACTGCTTCCATTTCCAGGAAACCAGAGGGCTTTTTGAACCTTAGCACCCATGGTAAGAATACAAATCGGCAAAGCAGTCTGCAGAGTTGATGCTACTCAGGGCATTCCCCTAATGCAGTTCATATTCCTATGCTGCTTCTCTTCAGCTTGGTTAACCTGGCCTTTTATAGGGCTTGAACTCCTGGATGTGAAGTTACCTTTGCTAGACTTGGTGTTTATGTTGTGATATACATTAGAGCTGCTTACCTTTCTCATTTCTGCATCGTTATTGGCGGTGTGGACATTTATTTGTTGAATTGCAGATGAATTGAGGAGCTGTAGTGGAATACTCTTAAGCTTAAAATAGAAGCTGTCCTAGCTTTCAGCTGGCAGGATATACCATTCTTACAGTGGTGTTAGTCACGGGTGCTGTTGACTTTTTCTTCCTTAGCTTTTTTTTGTTTGGAAAACCACGGGAAGAGAAATGATGGCTTCTATAGACTGAGCTTTTACAGAGTTAAAATAGCATGCATGCTACCTAAGATTCGGGAAGCAGCTATAATGTCAGGTAAGTAAGGGTCTAAATATTTAAGTAACTGAGAAGCAACAAGAAGAAAACCCTCTCGTATCTTTTGGCCTCAGGTGAAATGAAAGAATGTTTGGCTTGGAGTTTCTCAGGCATACTTGGGAAGTTCATGTAGAAGATGCGTGCTCACATCTTAGGGACTCTTTGAGAGTTCAAATTTAATTTTCAGGGAAGCTAGGAAGCCCTTTGAGAACACTACATGGGGCTTTAATGCTTGCTATTAGTATCTCTGGCTATAAGCCCTGCTGTGGCAGAGTTGGTAATTGATATTAATAAACTACAGTATCTGTCCGTAGCATGGCTAAAATGAAGGGTGCTCTGGAAAACCTGGCGCACAACTATCAGCTTCTTGGAATTTGCTTTATAACTTGAAAATGTTAAATTAAGGTTGTTGCCTTTGAGTTTATATCACCATATTGAAGTTTAATATTGGAATGTTTTTAGTATCCAACTGCAAAATGTGGTATGATGTCAGAAACGCTTTCAGACAGGTGGATTTTGACAAGTCAGTAGACAGCTTTTCTGGGAAATGGATGAGCTTGTCCTGGAGGAAAGCGGCAGAAAGGTGACAGTACAAGTTGTGTGCAGAACCAGAAGTCAGATTATGGCGTAGTGGAGTGGTCTGGAGTAAATTTCTGGTTTGAAACAAGCAGGAATTAGTGTTCACAAAAAGTAAATCCCTAAATGTGCTTAGCTTAAATAGTGTCTTAAACATAAGCTAAAAGCCTGCTCACCAGCAAATGGACTTAATGGTCCTTGGCAGGTGGAAGAAGAGTTAGGCGGTAGTAACATTAGAGAGAACTGATAGATGTTGTGAGCATTAGGGGTTTATTAGCGTTTGCAGTACAGCACCTGGAGCAGCTTTCCAATGATCTAGCTGACTCATGGTTCTATGAGCTTAGATAGGTTTTTCCCAGCTGAGGGTTGTGATGTTCTTGT
The DNA here is from genome assembly GCA_013398735.1 of Nothocercus julius. NCBI lineage: Eukaryota > Metazoa > Chordata > Aves > Tinamiformes > Tinamidae > Nothocercus > Nothocercus julius. The sequence goes on along the minus strand of VZSV01000252.1, from coordinate 723,552 downwards.
TTTCTGGTTCTCTTTAGACCGTTATGCTTGTGGTTGAGGACTGCTAATTTTGACCAAGATGTGAGATGATAAATCACTCAATGGATCTGAAAATTAAAATAAGTAGGGAGCAATTGTGCTTTAATTCTATCATGAGAGAAAATAGACCTTTACCCTTGAAGGTTTTTTTCAACCATTGAATTTGGGTAGGCTTTCTTTCTGCACCAAGCTAAGCATCCCTTGGAGCATTTGTTATGCAGAAGTCTTCCTGTTTGGGAAGCTTGTTTACAAAGTCATTACTTCTGAGAAAAGAGAGGGTATGTTTCCATTAATGCTGATGTCATGCATCTTCATGTATATATAAGAAGAAAACAAATGTTTCCTTTGCACTTTAGTTTTTAATTACTGCCCACTTGCACTTGTGATAGCTCTAGGCTAAGCAGCTGAAAGCTTTGGTGTTCCTGAAAGACTGTTGTGGAGCACTGACAGCTTATGTTGCTGTTGGACAATACTTTAGAGCTAGAGCCTCCTGAGATAAGAGTTACCCCTGAGAGGAGACCTATGTGCCTGATGATGACAACCTCTCCTGGGAGCCGGTTTCCCACTTCAGGCAGTGGTGCTGATAGAACAGTTGAGAGTATGCAATGGTAGACCTTTTTTTTGCAGCCTTTAGTTCAAACAAGAAACCTCTACTAGTAATAATGAAGACAAGTGGTTCTGCATTTGGGGACTGTTAACCAAGGCAGGAGAAAAAAAAATCTGCCAAGCCTAGTCAGGTCATTAAAAGCACATAAGTCTTAGGCCTTCTGAATGCCAGGCTCTGGTGCGGCACAGGGAATGCGGCGCAGAGTTACCATGGGAATGTCTTGAAAATCAAGAATCTTTATGTACCTAACTGACTGCAGGGACTTGAGAACTGATTTGGTCCGTGTGAGATAAAATCTGGATGTTTTACTGAAAGTCAATGCACTTAGGGACTAAAAGAATGTATGACAAGTTCTTTGCTGTAAGTTGGTATGAATATATAGGTATGTATGATCTGACCTTGAATGAGGTAGCAGTGGGGAAAGGAAGTACCTAAAACATTGCTTAATGCTTTGGGGTCTTCTTAATTGCTTCAATATTCCAAATTATTTCTCTTCATAATATTTTGAACTTTGTCAAGTAGCAGCTGTTAAGGGAAAGACAAATGTTTCCAAACACGTAGTAGGTGAGAGACTCATCAGTCACCCAGGATATTTTTTGGTGAGTTTTCACTGTTGTCTCAGGCAGACTTGATGCAGGATATGAATGTCTGATGGGAAAGGACAGCACATCTGTTTCTCTGCTGACATTAACCCTTTAAGCTATTTGTTTGCGGTGCTTCTGGCATTTCAAAGCTGTTTCCCTTCCAGAATGCGAGCTAGCTGGCTCCCTGGTGTCTGTTATGATTTCATTGAGACTTGTCATGTTGTGGGGTGAAACGTCTTGTATCAGTTGTTTGACACCTGGTTGATGAGAACAGTAAAAATCAGTTTAATTTCTCTTTACCCATTGCATGTTTAAAATGCCTCTGGCTAATCCAATACATCACAACTTGAGATCTCTAAACATGCAGTATGGAGTTTACCACTTCTAGCAAGCAGTCAATGTAGCCTTATTTCTTTCAGCGTCTTGTCCAAGAGGGAATTCCTGTGACTTTGCTGACTGTAAATGGCTTAAGCAGTTTCTGTGTATTGAAAGCTGCTATGTACCGGATCCTGGAACCTGATATTTTTCGGCCTGAGTTCCAGAAATGGCTCTTTTCAAGTGATTTCCCCAATGCCTTTTTGCCCCAAACTCTTAAAGAGTGAAGTGCTTCGTGGTGTGTCTTCAGGCATTTGAGCTTTTTGGATATAGGTAAGAGGATATTATAGAAGGAAAGCTGGGAAGGGGAGTTAAGATTGGGGAGTTTGAAGTTTAAGTCTTTTTCTTTTTGGTGGAGATAGATGTGGGTATTGCCTAACAGGTTGATATTACAATTAAGCTCCAATTTCTGCCTGCTGATTTACTGATCTGGTCAACCTTTTCTTGTATCTTGCATGATTTAGGAGTGTTTTAAAACTCTATTATACCTGGTTTTGCTCCTCATGAATGTGGTGCCAGTGGAGAGATCTTGCTTGATGGAGAGAGTTTTGAAGTGATGCTGCATTCCTCTGCAGAGAGGATTTGCACATACACACAGGTCATCTGTGGGTGGCCTGTTCTCATTAAATCAGATATCCAAGTAGGCTGCTGATGTGCTTTTTGGTAAACAGCTCAAGTACTCTGGCTAAAAGGGATTTAAAAAGCAGTCATGTAACTTCTGCTCTGGCTTGAAACGTCTGAAAACTCTTTGAGCTACCTACTTGCTCTTGCTGTGCTGTTCTCCCTGAAGTCTTATCAGTGAGCTGGGGAAATGGGGATGCCTAACATTTCTTAATAAGAAAAGCTCAAGCATTTTCTCCTGATGGACTCTTCCTTTCATGTTATGTCTCAGATCAGGAACGCTCCTCATCTTGAAGGGTTAGGTGAGTCAGTTACCGGCATATTAATGCAGAACTTGGCCCTGAAATAGCCTTAGATGGTGTCTTTCACATATATAATGTTCCTTTCACCCTCCCTTGAGCACACCCAAAATATTGCAAAGAGCTGACAGCCATGTTTTCAGCCACTGAAAGGCATTACTGATGACCAGATTCTGTTTGCTGATTGACGTGACTCTTGTCTTGTGCTCCCAGGATATATGCACAAGGACGAGGAACATGGCAAGCACCCTCTGAGGGGGATGAATACAAAGACAGCATTTTATGCAGGCTGGTTGAGAACACCTGGAATAGCTGCAGGGTTTTATTTGGCATGGGCCTTCTGTGTTGACAGAAGTGCAGGCAGGATTTGCGTGTGTGGAGTTGGGCTTGTCTTTGCCAAGCTACCTGGTTGAGCCTGAGTCTAAAGATCTTGGGGTGTTGCAGGCTTGAACTGTGAGTCTGTAGATGTGGACCAAATGAAGAATCTGGGACTTCTGGCTGTACAGAGGGATGCCTCAGTCCTGTTGGTTTACAGGATGCTCTTTGAGACCCACCAAACCTCCTTCAGGGAGTTGGCTGGGTAGCTGGGGCCTCTGGACTTCTGTGGCTCGATCCTGCATTTCATCCAGAGGTTTTCTACTTCCTGATGCATGCTAGGTATGTAGGAGTTTTTGGCTAGGTCTGCTATTAGCTCCTTTCCTGTACTTCTCTCCAGCCTGTTTCCTAAAAGGAGCAAGTTCACATGGAGGCCTTTTTTTTTTTTCTTTCCCTTCTTTCTTTTTTCTTTTAAAGGCATCTGGAGCTCATAAAATAAGACAGAAATGTGACTTCCGGCTTGATGTATGTTTGGCAAGCTGCTCGTCCACAATGATGTTAGCATGTGCTGGTGATGAAAATGAACAGAACTTTTCCTTCCTGCTATAGGGGTTAGTCCAGTAGACGTGTGGATTGTTAGAATTGCTCTGCATGTTTTTTGACCACCCGAGTTGGACATCTCAGTTCCTCTTGGGATTGACAGAGAACTTGTGCTTAATATTACATGTTAAAAAAGGAAATTTTTGAAGCAATATTGAAACAAAATTTGAAATAGCTAACACACCAAGAGACTGCTTCAGAGTACATGTGAGATACTGTCAGTACGAGTGCGTACGTGGAGAAGGAGCTGGGAGCACAGCACTTGTGTGGCTTGGGAGAGTCTGCAGTTAAAGCTGCTGCTCTCTAGCTGAAAGTTGCAGGCTGGATGGCAGCCCTGCCTGAGCAGCAGAGGGCCTGAATGGTGCTGTGAGTGAAGTGGATCTGAATATATTGGGTGGAACTGTTATTTGCACTGTTTAAACTTTCTTATCATCTAAGTCTCCTCTTAATCTTCAGATCATTGTTATTTTCACGATGAGGAGATGAGTTTGTTGTGATAGACTAGTGCTGTGGGCTCACGTAACTGACCTGGTGGTGTTCGCAGTGTAGCATGCAAGCTGATCATACAGTGTTCAGGAATATGCCTTTCCCTGGGCAATGTTCCTTCTGCTGTGTTGCAGACATGACTTTGCACTGGCTGAGGATTGTGACAGTTTTTTCATTTCCCTTGCACGAATGTACATGGTGACCAAGTCATTAGAGTAGCAAGCCGGGATTAGGAGGGAAGTTTGTGTCTTCCCTCCCATAGTCTAAGCCATGTATAAACCAGGTGATTAAAAAAAACAAAGCAGAAAATGCTTAATAAGAAATTGCAACCCAAGTATGTATTCATGTAACAGTATCAATTTAAAAAAGACTGTTTTAGTGCATTTGCATTCGTTGAATTGCACACATTTTGCTTAGGTGAAAGATGATCTGCTATGTTAGAGTTAGTACTACTTATCCAGATGCTTGTTCTGTCAGCATGGTTCTTGCAACTGTTTTTGTTCAACACGTCAAACAAATTTATGGTCTGGCTGTGACCAACTCTTAGTTTTTTAGGTTTTTCTTCTCTTCATTCCTGTTGTGGTAGATTCAGAAGTCTGAATCAAGTGGGACCGTTGACAGGGAAGGTACTACAAAGTAGTGAAGACTGTGTAGGTAAGTGTAGAGCCTTTAAGAGGCAGGGCATAGGCGTAGGTAAAGAATGAAATATGATTTCCTTAAACTCCAAAGCTCCCTGTAGGAAAAAGTTTGTGCTGAGTCTGAAGGTCTGGCTGGGCCAGGAACAGTCACTGTACAAGCTTTGGAAATGCTTCTTGTTCTAGTGCTGTCTGTATAATTTATTGAAAATGCCTTTCAGAGATAGGAACCAAGCCTTGCAAAGTCTTTCACTGAAAAAAGCACGTTTTGGAGCTGTACTCTGAAGTAACATCTGACATGAGACGGTCAGGTCAATCCCCCCAGCTAAACTGTTGATACTTTCAGAAAAAAAGCTAAGAAAGAAAACCAAATCCGAGACTTAATTATGTTTGAGCCCTAAACGGTAGGACTTAGCATATTTCCTGGGAGTAAGGAGGGGGGTAGACACGTTTGCATTGTCAAATGGGCTTTATGATCTGGACTTTCTTCAGACTGCTCCTCAAATGCTGAGGCAGGAGAGGGTCTTGAAAAAGTGGTGGTTTATTATTGTTATTATTATTATTATATATATATATATTTATTATTTTATTTTACTGGTTATCCTTTCTATTATTGTAGAAACAATGTAGTTTGTTGTGATTGAATGTGTTTGAAGTCTGTGGAAGGCTTCTAGACTGACAGAATATGTGAAACAAACTTGACTTCTGTTTTATGGTAATAGTGGATAGGAAGATGTACAAGATTATGGCCTTCAGAAGATAATAGAAGCTTTTCTTGTAGGAAACTGTTCCTTTGAAGAATTGATAGCAGAATTACTAAAGAATTTGTCCTGTCTACCTAAGAAGTTATTTTTTAATGTTATGATGCAGATAGAAGGATTTTCCCAAGGTTCAGAATTCAGCAATGCATACTTAAACCGATTCAGATCGATTAAGAATATATTAAATGAGAAATACTTTTTTTATTTTAGTAATGCTCTGTTGAATCTTTCTTAGAGAATGTTTAGTCTAAGCAATCTCTTTGGCGAGGAGAGAGAAGCAAGTTTGCTATAAAACAAGAACTGTGTGAAAATCCATTGCCACTGAAAACAGTGTTTTGCCTGAGGATGTAGTGCCATGTGAAAAGGAGATGGGATCCCCTGGCTGCCCCTGTAGTCTCTTGGGTACGGGAAGTGGGAATAAGAGGCTTGGTGAGGATCACAGGCTGCCCACAGAATGTTTGCACCCTTGGGGACTCTTCGTCTCAGCCTTCTGTGGGCACATCAAGAGCAGGTTTTTGTTTTTTTTTTGCCATTCCCGTGCTTTTCATTGGCGGTTTTTAAAC
>VZSV01000252.1:642837-708749 GCA_013398735.1 Nothocercus julius | reverse complement strand
AGGCAAACTTCAGGCTGCTGCTGCTGCAAAATGGACCATTAAGTAGCTTTATGTAACATATGGTGGAATAGAGGTGTTAAAATGTAGCTGTTACTCTGTAAAAGGGAAAAAAAAAAAAAAAGTTCAGCTTGCCAGTGTTCTCTATGGGACAGACATAAAAGCCTTTTCATGCAGATTTCAGGCTCAGCAGACATGCCTGCTTTTCTGTTGTTTTTATGCACTTCCATGTGTTTGGCAAACGGGAGCCACAACTTGTCAGTTAGAACTTAAACTTCTGTTAGTAATTCAAGGTTTTTGTAGTGGCTTCATAGGAAAGCTCTAACTTGTTTTCTACCTTCCTGCCTCTTGAAATGCCTTGTAATAATACACATGCTTGCCCCAGGTCTCAAGATCTGTTACCCTTCCGCCTATCCTGCAAGTCCCAAGTAAATTGGCTTTTTCTCTGGGAAAAAAATAGTATGTTTATTCTAGTAAGGCCAATTCCAAGTGAATCTTACAGCAATACTGGAAGATGTTTAGGAAATGAAAGCCAAGTGGCTTAAAATCAGATCTAATCTAATGCTGGCAACAGCCTTGTAAAAGAGTTCTGTCTTGTAGTTAAGGGAGAGCTTAAGCAGAAATATTAGTGTTCGAGCTTTGTGCATCTGATTTTATTCCTCCTTGTTTTACATTTCTGTATATGCCATCACTGTTTCTATTGAAACTGTTCTGTGGCTACTGACAATTCTGGAGTTCTACGAAGTGTGTCTTAAAATGGATTTTTTTTTTTTTTTTCAGGACTTAGGTGAATTAACTTCCTTTTATCTGTCCCAGATAAGCTTATTGGTTATTCCCGGTGTTTTTAGTACAACCCTAGACTCAACAGTCTGAGCTCAGAAGTAGCAGATGAGATAAAATTGTTTGGGCACAGAAATTCTCTTGAGATTCTTGACATCCAATGCAAACATTAGATGGCTCTGAACACTCACACAGAAGGGAAGCGATGTTGTCAGTAAACAGTGTATAATGGATCTGTCATGTGACTTGTGCAACTCGAAATCCAAGTCCTACATGAATCCCACTTAGGTGGACTTGAAAACTATACATGCAGCTTGCAATTAGTGGATCATGAAGTACAACTCAGGATTGCACCGGAGGCGCAGTTGCTAAGCGTAGAGGCTGGAAAACTTGTAGGGCAGGAGAGGGAGAAAGCATCTAGAGACTGGAGAAGAATATTTTGCTGGGGGAGGCAGAGGTGGAAATGGCTGCATGGCTGTGGGTTCTGCAAGATGTAACAAAGTCTAGCTGCTCAGCTTGATAGGGAGATGATTTAAAGATGCGCAAGTTGTCCAAATGTTTCTGATCCCCCTTGAGACATCATACGTGATAGTTAGAAGTTACCTGCATGTTTAGGCATCTTCCCACTTTTTTCACTTTTGTATGTGTCGACTTGTGTCTCCATTTCTGAGCACTTATATGCCTGTGCTTTAGAGCTGTTGGTATGAACAAATTCATGTATTTGTGAAACATGTGGCAGGTTTGATTCTTATCAAAATAAATATAAGTCTCTTGTCTAAGTGTCATGCATGAATTCTGAGTGTGATTTGCCCTTTTCTTGCTGGGGAGACTAGTGATTTTCTGCTTAAAGATTCAGCGAGATGTCATAGTAGGTTTTCTAGCCTTGTTGCCTTTGTGTTTTTTAATTTGTTGCTCTGAATTCCAGTTCTTTACTTACAGCTGTAAAAATGGCTGAGCTCAGGAAGCAGTTCTGTGACACAGCACAGAAAGCTTAAAGTCCAAAAAGTAGTTGGAGAAGCCTTAGGTTCCCAAAATGTGGCAGGCACTGGGGAGATAAGATTTCCTTTAGAAGTGAATTGAGGATAAGGTGAACTGACTTTCACGACTCAGAACATGGAAATGCCTGTCTAGCATGCTACATAGGACAGCAAACTGAATGTGTCATGAAGTGGGTAGCTTCTCCATCAGTTTTACTGATGGAGCCTGATTGCTGCACTGTGTGAACAAGCTGGCAGGGGGCTAAGCTGTGTTCTGTGTGCCCCCGATTGACCATGTCTACCAAAGGACCTAGTTTGCCCAGGCAGCTCACACAGGCTTCAGAGTTGCCTAGTGATACCTGTGCTGAGATTGTGTAAGCCAAGCTGTGTGATGAAAATGAAGATACCGTGCTGCCCTTGGCTTGAATGCTCACATGGGTGTTTCTGCTTTATTCCGTTAGACATTTTGGATCAAGTGCATTGTCTTTTTCCATTCAGAAAAAGCCCACTACTGACTTTCTGCCATGCAGAGACTCTTAGATTCTCAGTCTGTTCAGATTTTGGATCTAAGGAGCTACATAGGAGATGTCTTGGCATGAAGAACCGTTCAGGTGGCTGCCAGTTCCAAAACAGGCTCTGCTAACCTGCCTTGGTTATTGTTTGGAGATGGGGAGCCCTTGCCCATCACAGGTGGGTTCCTGCTGGCGTCTCGTTATTGTAGCTAATGAGCAGCTGCCTACTGATGTTCATTTAGGAAAGATAACTCTGTCTGAAGGTTTTCAAAGTGTCTTATAAATCAGCTTATTAAGCTCCAAATATGAATTCATTTAAAATTTGGAAATTCTGCATTGGCAAGGTATGAATGAACAAAGCCTAACTCATGCACAGAGAAGCAACAGTAGCGAAGGGCATTGATAAGCCCAGTGGTTAAAGTAGGAAATGGGACTACAGAAGGCTTTAACACTGGCTTTTATTGTCATGATTAATGTCCAGACCTGTATGCAGCTCTTGAAGGTATGAGCAGAACGTTTGCGTGTGCCCGTGGCTGCAGCCAGCACTGGCAGCCTGCCCTCCAGCTTGTTTCCTGTCACCCTCCACACTTAGGAAATGCCTTGCGCTCCTCTCCTTTCTCTCTGGTAGCTGGAAATTTCCCTGGGGTAACTTTTCTGTTAAGAGAACAGTCATTTCCTATGATTTAAACAAGAGCTCTTGTGTGTGCATATGGCTGTTCAAATGGAGGGAAAGCAGCGCAGTGGAGATGCCAGTTACAGAAGTGCCTGAGCTAAGTTTTACTTGATTGTTGATTTTAGTGATGCATAGAATTAAGGCTCCCACATGTACAGGCACCTCATCAGAGCAGGCCTGTTCCTTGATGGTGGACTGCTCCCCAGCCTATTGAAAATGCTTTTTCTAGCATGTCATTCTGGCGAGCCTGCCTTGGGCAGCTAACCAAACGTAAGGCCTGCGCAGGTATCCTGCTGCGCATGTGTTTAGTTCTTTTGCTCCCCATCTGAAGCTGGTGCATGTTCGCTTTCTCTTCCTGGGCTACCAGGTGACTGTATACCCTCAAAATAAACTGACTTAGTCTTGGCGAGTTGGAGTTGCTCTTGGGACTTGGGTGCCTGTCAGGAGAGAGGCCTTTTGCTGGCATGCAGGATGTACTTCCCAAGGTTGGGGATCTCTCTGTTTTTGGCATCCTGTCTGTTTGGAAGAGATCTGCTGGGGAAGGGCTTTACTCTGCCTCCTCCTTGTTTTATCTGTAGTGGCTTTCTTCCCAGGGCCACGAGCTTAGCTCGTGCTTAGCAGGTGACATAATTGTCTCTTACGGCTCATTATCTTGAAATGACATAGGAAGGTGAGGGAAGTTTCTTCAGTGTTCCCCTTCATTTGGGCTCTAATGTGAGGGCAGAGTGCTGCAGTGCATGTCCTGAGTGCTAGTCAGGTGTCAGAGTTCAGACTTGTTGTCAGCACATACAGTGTGCAGAACCTGGCTAGAGCTGGAAGGCGGCAGGTTGTGCTTTTGAAGTGTTGCGAGCAGTATGTTTTTCTTCTGACCTCATTGCAGTGCAGCATGAGAAATGCTCTTTGCGTGGGAATCAGATGGGGGTCTACTGCCAGGCTGCCCCAGTCAGCTTGTGTCCAACAGGAGTGCATAGCAGGAGGATTTCCCAAGAGAAGTCTCTTTGGAATGAAGCGGGCAAGAGGGAAGCCTGAGATGATTGATCACGGCCCTTTGTGAGTACAGGGAAAAGAGCAGTGTAGTCTCATGTGCAGCCTGAGTCACTTGAAAGCAGGATACAGAGAATCATGTCATTCAGAGAGGGAACAGCAGCGCCCAAACCCAGTGATGGCTCCAGCTTCTGTCATGATTCCCATTACAGTTTCTATTGTGTGGCTGAGTCAGAGCTGGGCCTTCAGGGAAGGCACGCGGCCCTCTGCATGTCCTCCGGAGACCTCCTTGAAGCACATGCAGAGTGATATTCTCTGTCAAATGGGCAATTGTGCAAGTTGGCAGGCTGTAGAAAGTGGCCTTGACTCATGTACTTAAGAGTGTACTTAATAGAATAGAGACATGCCAGGCAAAATCCAAGAGGGTACTCCAGGGTGACAATTGGTGTCACTTGGTCCATGTTGCCTGTGCGTGCAACAGGAGTAGCCCCTTTGCCTGAGGGCACCATCAAGCTGCTCTGCGTGCAGTGGGCAAGGTGCTACATGGCAACTTAGGGACTCGCAGGGCGCAGTGCGGTTTGCACTGCAAGCTGGGTGAGAGTGTGGACTCCAGCAACAGCCAGGGTGGTGAAACGGTTAACGGAGGGTCTGCTGGTACGGACACGGATGCTGGGATGCTGCGTCGCTGCGATTTTCAGATGCGCCTGCGGAGCGAGCTGGATTCCCCCCTGGCACAACGGCAGCAATGCGAGTGCGCTCCTTCACTGCCAGCTGCTGTGAAACCTGAAACGAGGGGCTGCGCCTGAGGGCTGGCCCTGGGGAAGCTGCTCCAGCCTCTTGCCCTGGAGATTCACGCGTTCCTACGCATGCAGGCACTAGCCAGCTTGAGACGCTGCTCCTCGTGCTGCGGCTGGACTTTCTGGGGGCGTTCGGCGAGCGTGCGGGGCGCCTGTGTGGTGCTCGCTGTCCCTGGGGGACGTGTGTGCGTGGATGACTTCACTGTTCGAGAGAGGGAGGAGTGAAAGAAAGTTCTCCCTGCAGTGACTGTTTCTTTTAGCTTGGCGGTTTCCAAATTGGTCTTAGTAAGCCATCCCGTTGATGGGGGAGAATCTCAGCTCTGTTTGCACGAGATAGGACTGCTCATCTGGGACGGTTTGGAGCTTTTCTTGGCTCTGGACGACACTGCGGCTGGGAACAGGGTAGGTGGCTTTAAGTTGTTCTTCGTTTCGGTAACAAAATTATTATGTGCAGGACAAAATTACTGCAGACCAGGAAGCAGTGGCAGCAGCTGTGTGTTGCGGCTGTTCTTGTCTGCCTCAGGGAGGCAGCTCTAAGCAATCAGCTAAGTACTATTATTTTTTAACACTGCTAAATACTTTGTAGCAGCCTCTTTTTAACTGGTTTTGGGGATACAAGCAGAACAGGCTGCCCTTTGACCACTTGTTGGCTCAAATACAAATACAAGCCCCGTATGATTTCTGTGTTGTGCCTGCTGATACTGATCTTTGGATTTGTAGGGTTTCTCTTAAGATCTTACACAAATGGGAGGTGTGCAGAAATAATAGGCTCTATAGGACAGACTTCACAAGAAGCACTTGGATTGTGATTACCAAAGGATTAGGGAATCGTGAGTGGATTTAAAGCTGCTGAGTGGATTGCTTTTTAAGGTAGTTATTTTGGTTCCCCCTTGTGTTGGTCTTTTTTTTTTTTTTTTTTTTTTCTCTCTCTCCCACAAAATCTTTCACTCTTCCTCCTGAAGTGGATATATGTTGCCAGTTGGTGGGTTTAAGTAAGTGGCTCTTTTTTGATGTTAGAAATGTTACGCATCAAATGATTGTAAGTCAACTGTGTGGTCCTCTCGAAGTTAGCCCTTGCCCTGTAGAAGTAAGGGACAAAATGAATTTTTGAACTCCGGTGATTTTTTTTTTTTTCTGAAATCATCTGATATAAATCTGAATTGTATTCAACTGTATTGAGTAGTGTGGTTGCTGTGAGAAGGCAATAACTCTTACTAGATCTGCAGATATTTAGACTTTAGTAGGGTAAGTCCTTTTGTGGTGGAGCTTTTCTGTACCTGTAAGGCAGTGGTACCTTCCCACGCACTTGGGCAAAGGATACCTCTTAAAATAAGGATTAAGGGACTGAGATCTATCAAGACAGGGCACAAAGCATTCCTTACTCAATAAAATCAGCATCCAGTACGTATGGAAGACAGCATCTGGGTGTGCGGAGCTGCATGAAACTCAGATTTTGTTACAATGCAGGTTTTTTTACTACAGAAGGCATTTTATGGCACATGTTAGTGAGTCACAAACTGCAAGTATTCTTAGAACTCCTTTTTCTCTTTTTGCATGATGTCTCAACTTACTTGTCTACTGCCTGTTCCTTTGTCCTGTTGCTGCTTTTTACTTTTTGCCTTCCTCCTTTTATGCAGTTAAATGGAACTAGATAGGAGTAAGCAGTGCGCCTACACACAAAAAGCCCTGTAGTAAATAAACACCAAGGAAATAGTGAAGAGGACTCAGATCAGAGTCCTTCTGTGTAGTATTAGTCGCTTGTGATAAGGCTGCCTCTTCAGAGCTAGCTGGAACAGAAATCCCCTGCAAGTTATTTGCCCAACTGCAGAGCACAGGCAGCTTTGAGGACCTTTCCATCTCTTGTTTTTTGATTTGATATGCAACTTGTAAATAAATCCAGAAAAAAAAAGTGGGAGTTGATTCATGGTGGTTAGCTTTAAGTGATTTGCATCCTCCTACCTTTAGCAGTTCATATAAACTCTTGTATGGGTAAATGAACTATGCTAGCTTTCAGGTAGGAGGAAAAGGAATTGTGCCTTTGCTTCAGAAAAGAAAACAACAGAATTAACCAAGTGGAAGGAAAATATTTTTTGTGTGTTACCTTGGTTGGCTTTCTGCGTCGTGGAAGAACTTGTGTTACTTCAAATTTCTGTCTTTGGAGTGACAGAAATTAGAAAGGACAGGAAAGACTGAATTTCCAGGTCACTTTGGCATTCTATGAGGAAGACTGCAAACATTGCTAGTTGTCATATATGTATTAAAATGTTAAAGAAATAAATGCAAGGCTTTTAACCTTGTTAGAATTCTTGATTGTATTTAAGAGAAGATACTGTTTCTTTTTGAACTGCAGAACAAGCAGCTTCCCTGTGTAGTGCTCCAGAAGGGTATGGAAACACCAGGTGTCTCAAAGATGAGCATTCTTAGCTTGCAGTAGCACAGTAGATGTCAGCAAGCTTAGCTTGGAGACTGCTGAGGGGACTAGTCTGCTCATCTGCAGAGAAGTGTTCAAGTGAGGCTCACGGAAAGTCTGTCGATAGCCTTTATTCATTGTCATCTGTGAGCTGTTCCCCACGTAATTACCATCACTTTCTCAGTATCTGTTTTGCCTGTTGAATGTGACTGTCCTTAGCTACTTCTCTGTTAGCTCTGATTCCCATTAGGTCTTCACAGTCTTTACTACCCAGATGTCTGCTCCCTCTGGAGTTACTGCCTCATTCTTTGCCTCTTCTTACAAAGGCAGAAGACTCAGTTTCTTATGGTCTCCAGTTGTTCATTTATCCCCACCATCTTGAAACCATTCCTAGTTTTCCAACATGCTTCTGGACCTGTGAGCACCAACACTGAAATCGATGCTTTAGCTGAAGTCCTGTCAATGACACGATGACCTTTATACCACAATTGACTTCCTAATTTTCTTGTGGAGGTGCCTGTGATGTGGTGGTTGGCCTGCACAGGGATCTAAGTTCCTCCTGCAGAAGGGTGCTCGCTGCATCCTTCTGAATATTGTCACCACGTCACAACCTGTGCGGCTGATGAGCTGGAAAGTCCAGATGGGGGCACAGCCGGCTGGCTGCCAGTCACTCTTCCCCGTGTATCTGACCACTTCCTCCCTACTGCTGTCACCTGTACAGTGTTTTTCAGTTTTGATGCTGTTTTTTTCTTCTAAGTCACTGGCAAAACTGCAAAATAAGGTAATTCCTCTGCAACTAAAAGCCACCTGCTCGATCAGTTACAACTCTGATTTGTGACTTGCTGGCAGTTCGCATTCATTTTATTGCCTGCCAGTCTCAGCTCATGTTGTGAGCAGTTTTTCTAGCCCAAATGTGGCACTTAACCAAGCCAAAGGCCTTGAGGGAGCACGGTAGTTGGGTTCTTTTTAACCATCAGAAGTTGGTTATTTAGTACTCTGGGGCTCAGTGCAACTTCAGCGCCACAAATTGAATTCCTTGGTTATGTTTCTGTAACAAGAAAAAGAATACCTAACACTTTTCATGGCCTTGTTGAATCTCATGCTACTATGTATAATTGTCATTATGGATAGGAGCCCCTTTGTGAGGAAGGTGGCTGAATATCTTCCATGTCTGCTAATTCTAAAGGAATGTTTTATTCCTGTCTTTTTATCCCACCTTTGCCTGTGCTTTTACAGCAGCTTAATTAAAGTGGGCCAATACTCTTGGCCTGCCAAGTGGAACAACCACCAAAAGTGTTACATGAAAGGTAAAGCAGAGGAAAAGAGCATATTTCTTCTGAAGTCCAGGAGGCAGACAAGCACTGAAAAGGGGACAAGCTCCCTGTAGATCTTCCTAATTGAGAAGCAAACATGCTTTTTGCAGGATTTGTTTACTCTGTGCCAAAATATGTCGGCACCAGGATATTGCTGGAGCTTTTTCCCTGTTTAACAGGGAGCCTAGAGTGTTCTGCTAACACCAAGGGAGCCTTCCAGTTCATCCTTTGCAGTGTGACTAGACCAAGGCCTCAACAGGAACATTTTGGCTTTTCCCTAAGTAGTCTTGCTGTTTCTTGCGCTTTACTCAGCTACCACATCCTCTGTGAGAAGCAAGACCTGACTGAGGGTGGAGGTGATTTTCAAGATGGCTTTCTCGTTTGAGTGATGCTCTAGGGATTAGTGGGCAGAGACTAGGAAAAGTTTCCTTTAAAAAATGAGTCACATGAGCTGGTTGCACGAATTCAGAAGCAGAGGAGATCTTCCGTAGCACTTGTCGGTGTGCTGGAGCTTACCTAAGTAGGGATTCTCTCCCTGAACATCCAATGTGACAGCGAACACTGTAGTGGGGTATAGAGGTGAAAAATCATGATTTATGACTAAGCACTTATCATGGTTATTGTGTATATTTAGGACTGGCTAATTTAACTTAGCTTATTACTGTAACAGAGTGTTAATCATATTCACCTGACCTACTTGAGCTGGGACCGGGTAAAGTGCCTTTGTTAAGCTCCCTGGTGGAAGCTAGGAACAGGCAGTGCTCAGACAAATATGTGAATGTAGATGGATCTAGGGAACAAAAAAGTCTTCTGGAAATATTTTTTAACTGATATCAAGGCCTAATTATGGAAATATTGTCTTGGAAAGCGTGCTGTGTAATTTTGGGCTCAGTATTGTTCAATGTGAGATGAGGATACAGGGAGGGAAAACTGTCTGTGTGTCTGCTTGAAATAATCCCAGGCTAAGGAGCTCACTATGGTTGTCCACAAGAAGGCAGAGCAAACAGGCTGTTTGCTGTATTAGCAGGAGCCCCTGGACACTTTCTTGAAGTGTTTATGCCTTGTTTTTTTTTTTTTTTTTTGTTAGTGTCTTTGTCGGGGGGATTGAGTTAAGCTTTTACCTCTTATGTGGGGATGAGATCCAAATCATGTCACATATGTGGATAGTCACCGTGGTTATTTGCTGCAGAATGCTTTTGCAAAACACAAGAAAAAACTCTAGACACTGCAAAAAAACTTCATCTCTGGCAGTTAAAATATTTACCCAGCTGTTCCCACAGATTTCTTAATTTTTTTTCTATTTCTTGTAAGAGGCAGCAAGTTAACTGAGGGGGAAACGTTAGGCGACTTGTCTGGAGAAAGAGCAAACATGACAAACTGAAACTTAAGGATAGTGAAGAGCATTGTTTTACAGGACTGAATTCTTCTTTAAGCTTAAAGCTTCCAGGCCTGTTTAGCAGAGGTAAATAAGAATCTCCTAGGATATGAGCTCTAAGATGCTCAGCAAACAGGCTTTGTGCCACAGAGCTGTCATTGCAGTTGTTGGCAATCTTAATCGATAGGATTGCTTTCTTTTCAGTCTCATTTGCTGCCATGTAAAATGTGGTGAGAAACTGCCCCATATGCTGAGCTGAAGTCTTGAAGGACACTGTGGAAATTAATTTCTAAAAATAAGCTTAATGTCTAGAAATGTCTCAAAAAAAAAAAAAAAAAAAAGAAAGAAAAAGAAAACCTAAGCAAAAGGAGTTCTGCCTGTGAGTTGAATGGTTTGTATTCTTAAACTGAGCCAGGATTACAAATCAGGTATCTGTAAAACGTAAAGCAGTTAAGACTTTATATATAAAGTAATGGTTGAATTCTAGGAGATGGGGAGAGTCATTAACTGTCACATCAACCAGCCTGTAGCTGAAATTGCTTCCCCTCCCAGGGGCACACAGCAGTGCTGTGGAGTCACTTAACTTCATCCTACAGAAATGCATGCTGGATGATAAATAAAGCAAGTGGGTTTGTATAAACACGTCTGTGTTGATGTGCCAGCAAACGTAGGGTTCTCTCTTGGGGGACAGAACTATGTGAGCAGCAAGAAGCTGAGAGGGAGCTGCTATAAGCAGTGTTTCTGCATAAAGAAAATGTACCAAAATGTATTGGTAGGTGGAACAGGTGCTTTTGGGTGGGTGTTATGATCCTTGTAACCTGGTTTGTGTCATGGCTGTTGTCTAAACGACTCTGCCGTGTTGTAGACATCTGCTGCAAAGCAAGATCAGGTCTGCCTTTGTTCATTGAATCTAGCCAAAATAGGAGAGCAGCCATTATCTTTGTACTTAAATTTCTCAGGTGGGTAAATAGCAGGGAGAGAGCACGACAGTTTTCGGTGACAGAAGGCAGTTTTGTAGCTCACAAGGCCCTTTGCTGGTCTGCCTGTTCAGCATGTGTGCTGTGGAGTACAAAACAGGTTGGACCCTAACTGCAGCATTTTAACTGATATGGCCAGGTGAGAATATAACCCACAAGGAATTTGCATCTTGCGCTTGATGGGGCTTTTTAAACTACAGTTCCGTAATTCAGCAAGTCATTAAGTAAGGGTATGTCTGATGACTTAATCAAGTTGGACTGATTGGGTGCCAGCATTAGTGTTATTAACGAAATCTACTCAAACCCCATCTTTTGATGGATGTTTTGGCTGATATCAGTAGGCTTCATCACATAAAATAGTGGTTTTTAGTGCTGCTTGTTGTAGTCCATGGGACTTGGTACAGGAGTATTCAAGTTGGTTGCTTCAGGCCATGCTCTGCAAGATGGAAGGGGAGCAGGAAGTTTCTGGGAAGGAGCAGTGGGCAGATGTGCTGACAGCTAATAAACTGAGGAACCTGGCATAGCTCCTTCAGCACAGCCCTTGGAGCATCTTCCAGCTGCTTGTTGAGTTCTTTCCTATTTAATATATGTTGAATTCCCATGTGTACCTCCTTTGCTCCTGTCATCAGCCTGAGCTCACAGAGCTTGCAGGTCTCTCACTGACACCAGGAAAAGA
The DNA here is from genome assembly GCA_013398735.1 of Nothocercus julius. Taxonomy (NCBI): domain Eukaryota; kingdom Metazoa; phylum Chordata; class Aves; order Tinamiformes; family Tinamidae; genus Nothocercus; species Nothocercus julius. The sequence goes on along the minus strand of VZSV01000252.1, from coordinate 697,278 downwards.
CTCAAGCAGGTAGTTGAGTGCCTACCACATGGCCCTGTCAGTGTCAAGACTATTTATTGCCTAACAAGATTAAGCCTTTCTGCAGCAGTGCCTTAAAATGCAGGCTCACGTGTCCTACCATACCTTCCCTTGCCCACTGGGAAAATGTGGAACAGCAGTTCTGCGTAAGGGTGGTCATTAGCTGAAAGGAAAATCCAAAATGCTGAGATTCCCTTCTGACATTTGCATGTTCCTCGATGGCGTCGCTCCAGGAACGCTTCTTTGGAGATCTTCATCTCCCAGCATGAACAGGAAGGCTGTAAAACGTGAGTTTGAGCTTCCCTTATTTTCATAGGGAATAGCAGCTAATTGCTTCTTAACAGAAGGATGTTTTACTTGCTGTTGCTCTATTTATGATTCGGCGGTATTTCATACCTGGGGTGTTGAGTAAGTGGTAATCATGTAGTGTGTAATAGCTGGTGGGAATCTCACTGAAGGAATTCATTTCTACTCCATGCTGTTTTCCTGAATGCAGAATGAGCCCAGGACGCTGAAATCCTAAAGGGAAGGCCGTGCTGCTGCAGCGCTGGTGAAGGAGCGGGAGTCATGAGCTTCTGACAGCGCTGCTGATGGCTTTCCTGGGCTGTATGTTTGCAGCGCTTGAGATGATTTTCTGAGGCTCAGAAAAAGTCTGTGAGGTGCTCTGTGGCCAGGAAAAGACGACAGGGACTAAATCTTATTCCTCTTAGACTGGTAAATTGTAGACAGAGCAATTGGATTGTGATGATAGATGTGGAAAAGAAGCATGAGGAGCTAATTATTTTGCAGATGCCTTGTTGGTTTCTCTGTGTTTTGGGCTGGAGTTCATTCAAAGCTGTCACCTGTTATTTAGCTCTCGCTTAGATCTCGTTATTATCTTCTGGCAGGAGGATCCTTGGGCTTCTGCCTTGAAAACAGACCTGTTTGTCCCTGTTGTGACAAGGGCTGCTTTGTGCTGTTGGGCTTTGGACTGAGCCACCAGCCTTGTAGCGTAGGTGAGAGGAGGAGGCAGGGTGCAAGTGTTGTGACTTGCTGGATGCCATGGTTTCATTCCCCACCTATGGGAATGCCTCTTATTCTTTTGCAGGTATCTTTTTGGTTCCCCATTTTTTTCTGAAACTCGGAGGAACCACATGACGGACCTAATTTGTGTGTGACAGATTAGTGGGCCCTTGAGTTTCCTCTGCCATGTTCTCTTCAAGACAGAGGTCTAGGCCAAAAATATCAGCTGCCTTACTGGTTCATAGCCTTACAGCTCTTGTAATCCCTAGCTGGGATTAAAAAAAAAAAAAAAAAAAAAAAACTCTGCCCTGGGATGTGGTTTGTATTCATCTTATTCAGTATGGTCTTGAAATACTCAAATCCTGTCATACTTTTCTGGAATGCTTTTTATTGCAAGTTACTTCGCGTTCCAGAGTTCTAGTCTTCAATAAATATGGTGCACAGCCCCTCTATCTTTTATGTACTGGAAGACAGAAATTGTTTTCTACTTTCATTTTAGCTTAAATGATTAACATTTGGGGGTGAGATGAATTAAGACAGGGATTTTGTTAAAGCCAATGGCCACTCTGTTCCCATTTGTAGAGTCATGGCAAGCTGAGAGAAAGCATGGACTGTTATCCAAACTTCTTGCTGAAGAAAGAGTGGAACTAGTCAGATTAACAACAAGGTAGCCTGGGCTTTCTGGAAAGCACAGATCATCTGCTGCTTACCTTTTGCTCCATCTGAACAGAAACGTGATCAGATTTAAGCATAACCTTGGGAGGCTATAGGTGGAATTTTACTTTTCAAGCTGTTACGTTCAGTTTGCTTCCAACTCTGGCTGGCTGGCTTTCTTTCACAGAGACCTTGCCTGGCCAATTGACACAGAAGAGTTTTTATTAACAACTGTTTGAGCTGGTACTTTTGGATGACATGAATCCAGGATGTTGAGGGTGACCAAAAGCAGCAGTAGTAATGACATAAGGAACCAACATATGTTTCTGACACTGGGCAGAACAAATGCAGATGTGCAGAATACCATAAAATATAAAAAATTGTCAAGTGAAAGCTAGTGGTGGGGCCACCACTGTGCTACCTAGGATAACAAACATTCTCTTGCCAGTCTGAAGTAAATTTCTGTCAGTAATATCTCTGTATCTTTGCATTAGTGTGAAGTTTTTTTTTGTTTGTTTGTTTTTTTAAAAAGAAAGAAAAAGAGGCCACTTAAGCTTCTGAGTAAGACCATGCTTTAGAGGAGGATGGCTGCCTTGACCCGCTGCTTGTGAAAACTCATTTGAGCAAACGGTTTGATTCAGAGCCTTAATGACTGAAAGTGGCCCAAAAAGCAGCTCTTGTTCTTGGTGTGTTTCTTGGCTAGTCTGTCATTTGCACGGTTTTCGAAGCTAATAAGCTGGGAAAAAGTAAGTACTGTGCTAATGGTGACACGATCCTGTGATTTCTTCCTCTTAACTGGTCTATTAACATTTTACAGAGCTCTTTAGAGACTTGGAAACAGGAACTTCTGTTAATTTTAATGTTGGGGCTGAAAAACTTCCTCAAGAACAAAACGGAGGATTTGGCTGAAGGGATTTGTGAATTGTATTGCTTTCCCTGGGAAATTGCTGAAGGCTGACTGACTGAGCAAACGAGTTGGTGAATTCTTTGTAAAATAGATGATTAGATATACAGAAATCCTGCAGAAATCCAGGTCTAAGACATGAACTGAGCAAAAATGTGCCGTAAAACTTAAAAGTTAGAGGGAATCATTGATCATTTGGCTGTTTGATATCTAAATAATGTACATGTTGGCCTACAGAGTGTCCTTTCTGTCTTCTGAACCACCATATATGTGATCATCTGTGGATTTCATGATATACAAAAGAAAGTGTTTTAGTGCTACCTCTAGAGATTCCAAATCCCCATGGCAATTCACTTATCTAGGCCAAATAATTCACCTGTGCAGAAAGGTAAGAGCAATAGTGCAGTGTTTAGTCATTTAGGTAAAGAGATAAAAATCACAGCAGCTTTGCTTTATTTTTTGTTACATAAGAAAGCACTAAGCCATTGTTTCTGCTCTGGAGAGTGCTATACCTTATTTTAAATCAAGAGAACGGCTATAATAATCTGTAATTTTAAAGAAATTAGGAGGTCTCACTGAGTATTTTCAGGGGGGGAATCGTCAGTCTCTACTCATGATCAAGTTGTGTTTCAGAATCATAGCTGTGCAGCAGTTGGGTAGCTTGCCCATGGGCTGTTTGGGCTTGCAGTATAGCTATTACCTATCAGGCATACGGAGCTAGGGTAAATAGAGTAAAATCCAGGGAAATGGTGCTGGTTTGAGGGGTAAACCTGGTCTTCATGCTAATACTTGTAAATAGGGTAGGATAGAAGTTGCTTGGTGCCACTCAGTTTTACCTTCTGCTAGTTTAGTCCCACAGGACTTTGTGGAATAGCCCTGATACCCAATGAGGTAAGTGAACGGTATAGCACAATCATCTATTGACTGAGCGTCTGCAGACTTGCTTGCTGAAAAAGGACTGTAATGTGGCAAGTACATGACAGGAAAAATTAGACACTTTGGCCTACACTGAAGCTGTTAGTCATTGTGAAATACTGCTAAACTGTGTTTTAAAACACAGAATTTATTTTCCTTGTCCATACGTGTGAGTAAGTTAGATAGAATAGCATAATTTGGAGAGATGAAAAAGATCTCTGTGGTGGGAAGTAAATAATTGCATGGCTCTCAAAGCTTTCAGCTTTCCAAGCTGACACTTCTCAGTGTGTTGGCTTCCTGCTAGTAGTCATGCTCTGTGGCATGCGCTAGCATAAATGTGTGTCTTTGCCCAGTGGCTCAACTTTGTCCAAAGCATTTGTAGTAAAGAAAAGTTGAATGTGAACAGCGTGCAAGTAGATGCTCCCAAGAAAATAATCAGGTGGGAAGCAGACACTGTATCATATTGTTCATCTCAACCATCAGACACGGGCAAGCAAAAGTCTAGAGTGAATCTGGCTATACAAGGATATTTTGTTGATTACGGTTTGCCATGTATGTTATCAGTGATTCAGTCATATTTCACTATAAGTGAGTTCAGAGTTGAGGGCTTTAGTATAATTTGGATAATTTGTGCTTTTTTGCATAGTTATGTTAATTTTGCTGTAGTTTTCTGCAGCTAAAATAGAGAAGCTGTTCATCTGAAATGATTTATGTATGATCAAAGTACAAGGAGCTCTTGTGGGATTTTGTGACAACCAAATACAGAATTGCTTTAGAAGGAGCTCATTTTTGTCCTTCTTCCAGAGAGCCAGATGTGGTTAACAGAATAAAAAATAACCGTTAAAAGGTACAAATGGCTTAATTGATTTGCCTGTCACACAGTTGTGTTTGTGGGAAAGTTTAAATCTTGTATTTTGACCTGTGAGGAGTAGATGCAGTAAAGCACTGCATTAGCATTTTTGACTTTTGGGGTGTTTTCTAAGATGTTTTGTCCTTAGCTATTACAACTATGTAAACTAAACCCCATTTAAAGTTTTAAGCGTGACAAGAAATCTTGCAAACCTCAAAATGCTGGCCCTTTGGAACAGTTAGTTGCAGAATTTAAGCTTTCAGTGTTGCTATATGCGACTTCTGGCTAAACTCACTCAGAAAAATCACACTCTGAAAAGAAGTTGATGATGCCTCTTACTATGTATTGCTTTCCACACTGATTTGGAAAGAATTTGTCAATATTTTGTCGTGTGTATTGGCACTGTTAAGAAAGGGCAGTGTGGTAAGAGAGCTATGTTCCTTCTGTCTTCCTTTCAGGCTATTTAGAGCAGAGAAAACAAACTGCGTTATCTGAAACGTGAACCTCATACTGTTACCATGGTGTATTTCTTGTACCCTTAGTTTGTGCTCTCTCTCCATCATATTTGATTGTTAGAGTTTTTGTGGGTCACATCATCTCCATAATTTTCAATGTAACCTACGCAAGAGCAACCACTACTTTAGGATGTGAAGAATAAAAAAAGAAAAAGCTTTTGACAAAGTTGAAGCTGCTCGTGTGCAGAGCTGGGAAGTGCGTTTTATTCTGAGCAGAGTAAAACTACTCATAGAAGAGGTTCCACCTTGGTGTGCTTGGGCTTGGCTACAGAAACTCAATTTATGACTAAGTAGCACTAACCAATTTAAGAAAGTGGCCAGAAGATAACTAAAAAGGTAACCAATCCTCATCCTAACAGTGCATTAGCTACTCAATTATAGTGACATCAGTCAAGACGATGCAGGTTTCATTTGACATAACCAGGAGAAAAATCTGTATTATGTATTAAATTTTTGTGTTAACCTTCATGGAGTTTTTCTTGTTAGCTATGAGGGGTCTGGACAACTTAACAGTATAATTTTTCACCAGAAAATATGAATTCATGTAACTAGCCCTTATTGGGAATTTATCACTTTTCTTTATTATTATTATTATTATTGGAGTACTGCATTGCTTGGTTTTGAACAAATATTGTGAAGTACCACGTTACAACCTCTGTAGTAGCTTTGAAGACACTGGGATGCAAGTATCTTCAAAAAGTCAAGCTGTTCAAATTGGGCTTCAGTGGTACTGAGAAAGGTAGGGGATTGCCCTTGAAATGCCAGGCCAGTGTAGCAGTTGGGTCAGGTGGTTATGTGAGCATAATTTCACTGGAACAACCCTAAAACTACACTATTCATCATATTGGGAGCTGTTATGCATAGCTGATCTTTTATGTGAGTTTGGCAGTAAATCAGATAAAGATTTATTACTAGATATCAAGTTTTGATAACCATGATAAATATCTGCTTCCTGGTTTGTCTGGTTGCTCATTTACAATCTGATGCAAGTCTTGCCTTCTACTGTAGGAATGTACTTGCCTAGGACTGTAGGAAAACTGCTTTGTGACCATTTTCCCGTTTCTATTGCTCTGTCACCTTCTAGAACAGTAGCTGGCTGCAATGTGCTCTTTAGTCTGTCTTCTTCTGTCATTGCACAGAAATTACTTAATCGTGTGGGGCCCTGAATGCCTCTTCCTGGTATTCCTGTTAGGTTTACCATGAGGTTTGTTCATTTGCTTGACACAAATAGATTTGTTGAGAGGCTCTCATCCTTCCTGTGTGATGGACTCATCTTTGGAGAAGCAAAAATCACATCTTGGAATTAGAAGTCATGTTTTGGCTTCCAGTTTTGCTCTGCTCCTACGCCTAGCTTAGTTTCACCATCTCAGCCTGCGCGAATGGCAAGAGGAGTGCTTCCTCCCCTCAGCCCTTGACATGTTTCTGCTGTTCTTGCCTCGAACCAGGTGCGTCCCTGTTGAGCTGTGTGCTGACAGCTGTGCCACTGTTGTGCTTGGATCACCTGCAAGGGCATTTGTGCAGCAGAAGCCATGTGGTGGAGCTGGATCAAAGAGGAGCCAGCAACTAAATCACTGCCTCGTGAAGGACTGAAAAAGAGTTTTGATCATCCCCACAGCCTTGTCAAAGTGAATGTGAGTTTGCCAGTTTTGAGTGGAAGAGAGCAAGTCAGAGGCCAAGTTCACACAAAGGTTGTGGAGTAAGGGGAGAAAGAAGACAGCTTCAAGGGGAGCTAAAGGGATTTAAAAATATACATTGCTTTTCCTCCAGCAGTTTTAGGGATCCAGAAGATATTTCTTTTCAGTTCTCAGAAGTTACATTAATGATGGAAATACAGAAAATATGTCCCAGTGCTGGGACTAGTCAGTGTGCCGAAAGTTTCCAAGGGCTGGTGAGGCTCGAGGTGTGCAAGTGCTTGTGCTTTCCACTTCTGTCTGTTGAACATGTTGCAGGCTCTGGTCTGTCTTGGGGGTGTTAGGTAGGTGAGGGGTGTAGTCCTTTGGTCTTGGGTTGCCTGGGGCTGCCTATGTTTAGAGGGGTCCATTCCTCACCCTTTTCTCTAATTTCCTCCCTTTGAAGTAGAGATCAGACTTCTACTGAACACAGAGGCTGTCCAGATACGTAACACATGAGCATCTGACTCGATTTGAGAAGACATGAAAGGCTTTCATTCCTTTTCTTTTCTCCAAACATTTCTGTTTTGTAATATCTTAAATCACCCTGTGAAATGAAATCATTGTAGCTTCCCTCCTGGATTTCCGCTGTGTTGCAGAAGGCCTAATGCTGTATGTACAAGGACTTTCCCTAGCTGAGATTTTGGCTGCTGTGTTTGCCATATGTGTTGGAAAAACCTGAACCATCTGCATCTAATTTAAGAGAGCTGGAATGCCTTCAGTGTTTTTACTTTTGATCAAATATATCTGCAACTATATTATGGGTGAAAGTATTAAGTTATTTACTCCTAGAATTCTTGTTCTACATGTACAAAGCAGAGACATGCAGTGGTGCTTCATATTTTAATATCTTGCTTGAACCCTTTTGCTGGACTTGATGCCGTAGGCTGACGGATGATACTGTTGTACTACAAAGTCCTAGCAACTAATAGCAACTGATTTAGGTTTAGTTTTCTCATGCTTTATTGAGGCGTTTGTCAAACTTCATCCCTGGAAGAGGCAATTTTTTTTTTTTTTTTAAGAGCTCAGAGCAAATTAGTAATTGTCCACATGGTGTTTTGTGGGTTTGTTCTTGCTCATTTGCTTTATGAAATGATGGTTGGGGAACCTGAACATCATCTAGAAACAAGACTTGTTTGACAGTTGTCAGCTTTGACTCCTTTCCCTCCCTGTCGACTTCTTTGTGTGTAAACTTCCTGCTGGCATCTCTGCTAAACTACCTGGGCACCGGGCTGGCCTGCTGGGAAATGCAAGGTCAAAGGAATGTTTTTTCAATGTCGTCTTGACTTGAACAGTGTTGAAGTGGTGAAGGTAGCTTGTCATTTCTGCGTGATAAAGGCAATCAATCAAGAAGGCAAAAATGTGGAGTTAGAAGAGGCTTTCCAGAGCTCATGTAGACAAGAGCCTGAAATGACAAGGCAGAATAATAGTGAGCTTTATAGTGAGTAATGCAGTTGCTCAGCAAGGCCAAGTTCTTCATGGGTAATGGACTGGGTAAACACAGTATGTAACTCATAAGTTTAAAAAAATCCCAGGTATTTTCTATTAAGTTGCCAATGGTCAGCTCTTAGCTTGCTTCTGTCAGTTGTATCTCCCTGAGGTCCGTGACTTCTACTACCCTGCAACTTAATGCAACCAATGCCATGCTGCAAATTGATCAGCTGCATTCAGTCACAGTAGAGGCTACAACCTGTGTATGTATATGACAAAAGCTATGTAATGCTGCAACTTACTGTAAAAGCTGCAGACATCAGGCAGATCTGTGTTGATAGGGTTTCTTGTCACTCTTCAAGGTAAGAACTCAGTTAAAATAGGCAGTTGTGTCAAAAATCTGCCCTCAAATGCTGAGTAAAATCTTCATGTTCAGGTTGGCAAGGCAAAATCCCTTGCTGTGAGTGTTTTCCCCCCCCCCCCGCCTCTGTTTTCTTCAACAGCTCAAGAAAGACCATGAGATCTGATGACAGGGTTTAGGTTTAAAGAGGTCCTTGTCCAAGGCTGCAGGTGTGGGTTTGTAAGATTGTAGCCCTTGAAATGGGGGAGAGAAGGAAACATGAGGACAGAAATGTTGCAGAGTAATGATCTCCATACAGAGAGTTCTGGTGAGCTCTGGCACTTCTTTCTGGTGCGAACAGAGAAGAAAAGGCTGCTCTGTTGCAATGACTTAATGAACCTGAAATAGTAAAGCTCTTCCAATGAAGGTGACAACCTCCCTTCCCTTGAGCAAGCTGGAGTTCTCCTCTGTAGCTCATTACTTCCATAAAACAGACTTCTCTAAGATGAGCTAAAATGAAAAGGTAGATACTGCCTTGTTATTCTTATCAGTACTGCGTGCTGTGAAGGAGAGCTCTGCCCTGGATAGCAGGGGAAATGTATGTTCTCAGGATACCTTGCCTTGCTCAGAGGGAGTGCAGCACAAACTGAACTGTGTTAATAGCACAGTTTGTGTTTGCTTTGACTGTGGATCTAGGACCTGCCACCTTGAAATGTTTCTCTTCTGCTGCTGTGGCTGTTGTTCTGTGGAAGGGTTTCTCTTCATTAAGACCCTTGTCTCCCCTTTTGAGGCCTACCCAAAAATCTGTAGAATACAAAATGCTGCTTTGCTTGTACTTTAAGTAGAGTGAATCAGACAAGTTCACCTGACAGGTTAGAGCTAAGCAGAATGAGCTTGTTCAGTGTTTTCTAAATCCTCTGCTAGGTGGGAGAGCTTAGCTTGTTTTTTCCCCACCTCAGTAAAATGGTCAAGGACAGAAAAGATGGTCTGTATGTTTTTGTTCAATATGGGGTCATTGCGGGTGAGAAATTCATTTGATAAATATTCCTAACTTGAATTCTACTCCTTCACTCCACACAGCAATTTGACTGAAGGCCACTGTGGTACACGAAGCAAGTGCAGTTGGGCTCTGGATTTTGGACATTTGAAAGGTTTGGGTACAATAACCAGGAAAATAAATGTGAAGTGTGAATGCTTTTGAATGGCATATGCTCCTGTTTTTATCTGGGGACTGCAGTAACAGAGCCTTAAGATGGTGGGCACGATACCGTGGAGAGCTGCATCTTTTAGCTCAACAGGAAACCTGTGTGACTGCCTTGTCTCCGCTGAGTCAGCAGCCTGCCTGTTGTGGTTGTAAGGAAAACAGCAGCATGAGCCTGTTGGGTAGCAAAGCTAACCAGATTTGGATGTCACTTCAGTGACGTGTCTCAAATCATCAGTCTTGGCATTGAAGACCTCCTTAGGTACTGACTTGAAGAACAGATACTGCAATCCATGCTCAGGCTGACCTTGACAAGGGCTCTGTGAACAGAGTCCAAGTGAATGACGCTTTTCCCCAGAGTCAAGGGAGGGGTGTTGATATTGGCTAGAAATATGTGGAGAAGCAGCGTAATCATTGAGCTTTTCAGTAATTGGTAATGCAGCAGTGGCTTAATTATTAAAATGTAGGGTCGCTTTAATTGTTAATTTTGATGTCATGACAGAGATGCTACTACTTTATGAAACTGAAAGGATTTTGGACTCTGTGTTTGAGTGCAGGCTTTGTTTTAACAAATGTCAATTTCATAAGTTCTAGTTATTGATTTCCTGGGCAGAAACAGCAAGATCACCTGCAAAGCAATGGTTCTTACTTAGTGCTGCCCCTATGCATAGAGGAGCTTCTCTGTGGAGAGGCAAATCTGATCTTAATGCTGACCATATATAACATTACAGAGCAGCATGAATGCTGTACTGATTTCTGTTCAGAAGTATGTCTCTAACATCTAGCTCCTCTTAGGGGTTGGCTTGTACAGAGGACACAAACCTTAGGTCCACAAAGTAGCCGAGTAGGAATCGGAGGGGATGCGCAGCGCGTCGGATGCTCACAGAAACAGAGCGAGTGCTCCCCACCTGTGTCTGGTGTGTGTCTACTCTTTTCCTGGCAAGGTGATCCTGTGTGTGTGTAGAGATATGTATATAGTGCATATGTGCATATGATATGCGTGCTATTGGAGTTGTGCTCGGGTACTCTATGTGCAAGCCTCACAGCGTGGCTGTCAAGTGGATGCAGCAATTCTGAATTTCAGTGTGGGCAGGTGCTGGGTAAATATCTATTTCACAAGCTGGTCCTTCTGGAGAGCTCATTTCCAAGCATGCGATGTTGTCTGCTTCAAAGGGTCTCTTAGAATACCAAATACTGCTGATACTTGAACTTCTTTAAACTGTAAAGGAAACATTATGTTTCAATTAAACCAGAAGGAAGTCATTTCACATGAAATGCTGTTATAGTAAATATGTCAGAAAAGAAGTCTGGCTTTGGACAATCAGATGCGAGCTGGTTGAAGCCTTAAAATGCAACTTAGGGGGTTGGACTGTTCCTTTGTTTCCCCTCTGCCTTCTACAGAAACATACAGAAAATAAGTTTCTTGCTGCTCTGAATAGATATATTTTATGAGAGCAATTGAGTTTGCTCTTTCAGTCTACTTCTGTTCCCGGAGTAGAGATGCTGAGGGCTGGACTAGCTATGAGCAAGAGATGAATGATATATCACATAGGCAGCAAAGGTATCTTTCTTCCTTTCTCCCCTTCTTCAGCAACCACAAATGTTTTTTGCAGAACCCATGTGCTCCTTGAGTTTGGGAAATGTTTTCTGTCTCGCTCATGGGGTTGTTTTTCCCATTTTAATTAAAGGACATTCCATGCTTACTCATCCTTAGGCTTTCTACTAAGGAGCACTTGGAATGAAATGCAATAAGAGAACACTTAATTGCAGCATGTTTGGCAGGAAGAGGTTGCTGTTTTCAAGCTAGTCTTTCTTTTCTTCATTTGGCAGCATGTGTAGCAAATATAATTTGTAACATCTCAATCCTTTTGGTCAATTTTTCAGAAAATGTGCAAAGCCTGAACTGCTGTGAATAAAAGCTAACAAAATTCTCGATTTCCTGGAAGAGTCTACGTCCTAATTCTTTTACCAATAACTGACTGTGTAGGAATGGTGACATCCATACCTAGATGCTTTTTTTCTCACCAGCCTTTGAGAACAAGGGATTGTGACAGAGATTATTTTTATGATTTGAGAGTTTATCTCCTGATATCATGCTTGGACACAGTTCTGATCAAGTCTTTTGCAACTGATGGCAATAAAAGCTGAAATCTTCATTGCTCACTTGAGTGAATTAAGTTGTCCTTGTGATGCTTTCTTCATGCAGTCATAAACAGCATTTGGGTTTTTTTGGTGTCAGATACTCAGAGGCAGCCCATTGTTTGGACCTGACATCTGGGAATAAGAAAATCCTCTTGCTCTTCCAAATGCTGCCTTTGACTTGTTCCCTGACCTTTTCGTTGCTTGGTGTTTCAGCTTGAGACTTGCCAACTGTTCAGTGTTTATCTGTCTCATTGCTTACGCCTTTACGTAGCATTTTTTTCTTCTGCACACTGTTTGTGGACTTGAGTGCCGCTTCAGACTTCTACAGTTGACAGGCTGCCTGATGTATTTCTCAGTAGCATTGTCAGTCTTGCAAAATGAGAAACCTGGAGTGGAAGTCAAGGAGGAAAGCTGGAACATCAGGGCTTGTACTGCCTTTATCACACTGGCAGCAGCCACCGTGTGCCACTTGGTGCTCCAAAGTGGGGAAAGACTTTGAGGTGGTGAGATATGAGCAACAAGTAACTTGAAGAGCAGATGCTCTACTCACAGAACTGCTGCATTTCCTTTGACTTAGATGGCAAGAGCTGACTGACCTTGGGAATCTTTTCAAATTCATCATTAAGTTTTAGTTGTGCTCGCTGCAACGGAAGCCGATGTGACTTTGTTCTTCGTTGGAGGAACAAGCAATGCTTGGCAAGCAGATCGATGTGTTTATGAGTGACTGGGAGCTAGTTCAGTAGTGACAGCTGAAGGGGCAAAAAAGGGGAGAGGTTCTGGCTCTCCAGCCCCCCCCTTAACAGGTGAATACTGAAGTCTCACTATTTCCCTGCCATTTCAATAGCAACGTTGTCATAATTTGGCATGTTAGTTCAGCTTCCCACTAACCAGCCTGTCCTGAATATAACATGGCAAAAGTTTTGGGACAGGCTTAGGATTGTCTTTGTTGCCCCTTTCGTAAAAGGTATCTATAAATAATGCTCATCAGTAACTGTAGGTGACAGGCAGATTTGTGCCAGGGCCAATTTATCTCATCCTGTGTGGTTAGGGTAAGGGGAAATATGTTTATCTCCAAACCTCACTTGGGGGTTTTGGGTTATGCATCTGTACACTAACACTAGTGATAACCACTGAAGATGATAAATATGTACGTACAGGGGCTGGAATCTTGAAAGGTGCCTGAGGGAGTTGAGTAAAGAATTCTCATTCTAATTCTGTAGATAGTGAATATCTTCACATGTTCTTTATAAAACTCTAGTCCCTTTTTATTCATCCCATTTATAACTTGAATGCCTGTAAGTAAACTGTACACTTGTAAAAGTTTGGCTAGTAGAGGAAGATCTGTGTGAGATGGTTCTGACATAAATCTGAATGCAGATCATGTAGGGAACTGTTATATTTGAGCAAGACCTCCTTGTCTTGGCAGGCTTGTTGGATCTTGTTTTTGCTGCGGATTCCAAGACTTGTTGCAAAGTAAGGGAAGGCTTTCTATTAACTTGATTAGTCTTAGGATCCGACATAAAATGTGCCTGGTAGAGCTTTCACAAATTTCTTTCCCATAAAACATAACGAGCTCTATGTCAGGAGTGAAAAGCCCTCAAGCTAAGTGTTTTCAAGCTGTCTCTGACAGGACAAATAGGAGAGCGAGGTGTTGAGGAGGGACAGGTGCTCCGTGATCAGTAGTGTTGCTGTCAGTGTACAGTGTGTTGAACCTCCATGGGCAGTTGGTAGCGCAGTTGAGCAGGGACTGATTTCAAGTGCCTAATGGTAAGAAATGGGTCCATCTTGTACCTCTCACGTCGGTGAGTCCTAACTGGGTGCCTTGAAATGTCAGCGAAGCACTTCTTGAGATATACTCTAGTTGCAGACCGTCTTTCTGGATGCCAAGCAGTATAACCAAGTTGCCTTCTGTTGCTATCTGAATGCTCCTGACCTACTCTTCATGGGATGCTGTGGTGCTGTTGCAGCAGGGAAAGGGATTAGATCTGGAAACAGGCTCTTGGGGCAGGCTGGAGGAGTCTAGCTCTTGGGTGAGGGACTTAGGCACTTTTCTCTCCTGACCTGTGTCCTGTCAGGCTGATGCCTGGCTGCGAGGGATCTGCTAGAGCTTTTGAGGGATGGCAAGGATAAAGAAGCGTTTCTGGAAGTGAATACAGAATATCTTGCATGTTGGAAATTGGCCTGACGCATGAGAGTTTGGCAGGAAGAAAAACATGTTCCAGACCAGTGTGGTTTCTTGCCAGAGGTGTTGTCTTGGTGCAGGCCAGGTGGATTTACTTTAATAGCTCTTTCTGACTATTTCCTGGCTAAGTGCTGGGACCTGGGGGAGCTGCCCAATTCCCTATTTCAAATAGTCACTGAGCAGTAACTGAGGAGAAAATGATCCTCATTTATATTCTGTGACACTGACACAGCGGTTCCACATGAGGCAAATCCTAAGTGCAGTTTTCTGGTTTTTAGGCCTTCCTGTGACTGGGCCAAGTGCTGTTTTGGGGAAAGGAAAGGCTGGACTGAGGTCAGAAGATCGAGATAAGGTCTACAGGCTCTAAGTTCAGAGGTGTGTCCTCAGCGGTAAGGGAATGCTTCTCGTTTCATGTATTTCGTGCTCCCAGTGTCCAGGGAAGGCCAGGACAGTTTGTCCACAGCCAGGCCTGACGAATGGACCATGTCGCTCTTATTCAGCCCTGGTTATGACCTAAACTGAAATTGGTAAGACAGACTCTGGTGGAAAATTGAGGTTTCGCTTCCCATTCAGAAGGGCTCAGGGAATATGCTCACCTTGCCCCTGAAAACGCCTGGCTTCCTACCTGCTCTCCTGAGAGCAACAGGACTTGGAGTGTTTTGATATAATTGCTCCTCGGTCTTGTGTTTACATATTGTTGGCACCTTGCTGTTCTCAGCATCACTGCCAACACCCTGATAGTTTTGCCATTTGTTTTTATGATCTTGGTGTTGAAACAGCTGTAAAAACAGCTAGTGAAAGTGAAACAGCTGCTGGAATTTGTGATTCCAAGTCTGGTTTGTAGTAGGCAGATCCCAAAAGGGAAGGAGAGGCAGAAAACAAACAAGTGGGTCCTGTGACTAAATAGAAGAGCTTTCTCACCAAATACAAGTGAGGTGGCTGCAGTGTTCCCTGCCGAAGAGTTAACTTGATTAATGAAATAACACAGCTAAATTTACACAGTAAGCACCCAAGGATATAATGCTATGTTGTTTTAAGGGAAATGGTGTATTTGACTCGTGAGGACTTACTGTTCTTAAGTCATCTCTCCCACAACTCCTATGTTGGAGTACAATGTCAGTAGTTTTTTAATATATATACATATATATATATATTTATAGACACATATATATGTATTTTCAAATCAAGAGATACAGGTCCATTAACACGCTTAATGACTAGCTAAAATCCAAATGCGTTGTTCCTGTGTTGGTGTCAGCACCAGTGAAATGTCTTTGCAGAAAAGAAATAATTAACAGCCTTGATCCCAGTGGTTCTTTTGACTAGTGTTGACCTTCTTGCTTTTGATGCCAAATGTGATAAGGACATGGTTCATGCCATACTGCAGTAATACAAATAACGGATGTATGGAAACAACCACACACGTACCTGGAAGCCATCCCAAGCAGCAGAGATCTAGCAGTTAGTTGCATGGATCACCTGAAGTTGTGAGACACAGTTTTCTGCAACTGGGCATTTTTCCCTTCCTTCCTTTTCATTCTAAGAGTATCAAGCAATTGGAGTCTCTGTGCTACAGTGGGCAGTTGGCGGTGAGATGGCTGCACTTGGGTTGAGGCCTGTGAATTTCAGAGGCATAGGGCAGGTGGGTTCAAGTTTTTCTTTGCACAGATCAAGTTACGCTATCTGAGCCAAAGAAGGCAAGACAGCAGGCTGCAAAGTACAAGCTGAAGATGGTAACACATACAGGAGGTAGCAGCTATGGATGTTCCCGAGGAGGCTGAGTGGGAATGATGGGAAGAAAGGAACCAAAGGCAGAAAGGCCAGTAAGTCTTCCTGGCTGCAATTATTTATTCTGTTGGCTCTAGTTCCTAGTACTGTATTACAGTGTCACTTGGTGCACAGTGATATGATATGATCTAGACCAAGTGCTCATGTTTTATTAAGCTCAGAAGGATGATGGTTTGGTCTTCTAAATGAATTTATTCTCTAATTACTGTTGTTTTTTTTTTTTGTTGTTTTGTTTTTTTAGTTTACATTACAATTTCTAATCTTTTTAAAAAGCTAAGCAGTAGGGCTTTCTCAGTCTGTTCATTAGACATACATTTTATATGTAGGTAATGGGCACAAGTGCTACACTTGCACTCACAGATCTGCTTTGCCAAAGCCAGGAGAGAGGGAGCTTTGGTCCAGGCTCTCTGGAGAGACATGTCCCTGCTTGCAATGTCTCAGTGCCTGGAGTCTTTTCCCACCCTGATGTTTAGAAACAGTAAATAGATCTGTCTCTGAAGCAAGCTTCCCCAAGCCCTAATAACCATGCCAAAAAGCTCACCAGTGGTATTCTAGAAGGAAAAACGAGTGTGTTGGCCTGCAAGCATTCAGAGCCAGTGACATTTCAGTTAACACTGCCCACTGGTGTGTTGATGGGTTTAGTTAGTTCTTACGCTGTTTGAGTGTGCAGGGTTTTTGTTAGGCATTTATAGAAAAGGAAAATTTGCGGAACTTGCAACCTGGCGCATCCAGAGTTTGTTCTGCCCTGGATTTGGAAAGGGTTCAGGAAGAGCCTTTTGAACCTGAAGACTCATCACACGGCTACCTATAGCACATGTAGAAAATCCATCTAAAAGACTAATGACTCTTTGGACAGAGTGGAAAGTATGGTTTGTATGAGAGAGAGAAGGCACGTGGGACTCGCACAGTTCAATTTTGTGCTTAAGGTCCAGATTTGACAATTCAAGATGCTTCAATGGATGCACCAGAAATTTGCCTGGAATGCCAAGTGTCTATAATAACCATAGCTGGACACAGACTTAGAATGATCAGGAGATGAGTTCTGTGATGGAAAATGCATCTAGTCACTTACTGTGTGATATTCCATTAAAAGGGCTTTATGAAAAGCCTTACATTCTGATGGGGTAACCACTGTCAGGGAGTATTAAAAGAAGGGGTCTTGTTGCAAGAAGTACTATTCTTTGCTCATCATGAAGACGTACGGTGAGTTACTTTATAAAATTCTGCACAACTCATCTGAAGCAATAGCTCACGTTTTGCTTCCTGCCTGTGAAAAGCTGTCGTATAGCTTGAAAATCTTTTCCCTGCAGACTTTCTGCTTGCCTCTTTAAGCAACTTGTTACCTTCCTCTTAGCTGACTGGTGCCAATATGAGACCAAGCAAACAGATGGTAAAAAGCTTTCCTAGCACACCTTTGTATTCAGAGCATAATTGTTCTTTAGGTATGTAGTAAAGAGGTTATTGCTTGAATAAAAATCTGACCCTGCTCACTTGCCTTCTTTTCTCAGCAGGAAAGTTGCCCAGTCCCAGCATGGATGAACACAATGGCTCTGCGGAGACTCCTGTGCCGAGCCAAGCACGGCACAGTGCCATTAAGTGTGGGTGGCTGCGGAAGCAAGGAGGCTTTGTCAAGACCTGGCACACACGCTGGTTTGTTCTCAAGGGGGACCAGCTTTACTATTTCAAAGATGAGGATGAGACCAAGCCCTTGGTAAGTGAAAGAAAATGGGGTGGGAGGTGGAGTGAAAGAATGTGAACGCGAGCAGGGTTGTCTCACGCTTAAAGAAACCAATTGCTCCATCTGTGTCTTCATGGACCTTGGGTTTCTGTTTTCAGTGAACGCAGAACTGATTCAGGCCTCGGCAATTAATATGGTTTCCCCCTTCAGGTTTGTTTTCAAAGCTTCTCTTACCAGGCTGTTTTGGTTCCCATCAGGGCCTTTTTAAGGGAGAATATTGTAAACTAAGTAGGAAAAATCAGTCAGACGTGCTTCCCTAAGGTGAAGAGGGGATTGTGTTTAACAAGATACTGTTAAATGTTAAGATGCTTTTTTGCATCTTAAAACCTGCAGTATTCCAGCTTTGTCTTCCTGAATTCAAAATCCCATAAGACCTTAGCCTGAAAATATTGCTGTCAGTAGTGTAGAATAGACTATTGTCTGGTGCTTGGTGGTTCTGTTGTGGTAATAGACTGCTCCATAAAGCTCATCTATTTTCCCTATTTTGTGCTTAGTTCCCTTTAGTGCTGTAAATCTCCAGAGTGCCGCATGAGAGGAGTAAATGACTCTCCATCACAGCTCAGGGCTGTTTCCAGCTTCTAACAGTAAGTTAGGAGAGATCTTGTGCTAGGACCGATACAAGTATATAGTCTTAGAATCATAGTCCTAGGTGTTAATCATCATTTATGCCTTCAGGAAGAAGTCTTGCTCCTCTTCTCACTACATTGCATCTGCGAGTTCATTGGCATGTCAGGATTCTTGTTTTCTGGCCAAGAGATAGGATGTTGTGTTGCGTGGAGCACTGTACAGCACTACAGAGACCACGTTATCCTCTTGGCTTACCTGCTGGATGATTTCAGAAAATCTCTTCATTTTGTATGTTGTGCTTTTGTAAAATGGATATGTTGATGCTGATCCTTCTATGCACAAGGTAAGTTAGGTTTAGGCTTATTTAGGAACTAATCATATTTTGAGTTTTCCAGTTAGGTCTCATAGTTCATAAAAATGCTTGTAGACAGGAAGAAAACATCCATAAAACTGTAACTTGGAGCATGCCAATAGGTTCCAGTCTAAATTAGGGTCACTCAGCATCTCCTTCAGGTGTAGTTCTGGAATATTTAGCCCAATATCTGAACCTAAGATTCCTGATCCTGAAGAATGCCCTAGTTGCAAACCTAATCAATACTTACTTACAGACTGTAGTAGAACTAGTAGGAGCAGACAAGACAAGGTAGTTTCCCCATGTCCGTAGCTCTAACGTGGGAAATGCAGCTTCCACTTTGTGGTGTGCATCTGGTGGGTCCTCGGAGCACCAAGCTGCTCTACGTTTTTGTATTGGCTCAGGTCTGCTCTGCAGCAGAAATCACACTGTAACACTTGCATGTTTGGATGCATCTGTAGATGCTTTGAGATTTGGAAGCATGCTGCCTTCCTGTTAGTAATGCTAGTAACTCTGCCACAGATGGTTGACAAAATCTGCCTGTATGTTTCCTTGCTTCCAAGCTAGTAAATTGAATGTCATGAACTAGTAGTATGTAGCTGCAGGTAGAGCTAGCAGTATGGTTGTTTGCTGAAGATGGAAAGCAAATCTGAAGTGAGCAAGCCAACACCGTGAGAACCCGTGAAATCTGATTTCTGATAGTTCCGTGTAATTCTTGCTTTTCGAGGTGAGACAGGATTTTGTTTCATTGATTCCTTTTCATTATCGTAGTAAATCACAGTATACCTGGCAGCGACTTGTGCTTTAGCAAGTCAGTATTATGTTAGATTTGAAGGTCATCTTTCCAGCTTGAAATGTGGGTGGCTGAAAAATACCAGCATTTTTAACATTTTGTTGCACAGCACAACTGTTGTCTAGATGCAGCCAATGAATATGTATTTTTTGCTGCTTTGCCAGTGGATAACTTGAGCAGTGTCTGGGTAGGCACTGTCTGAATTAAACATGGGAGGAAAAAGTTGGTCTTAGCAAGACGTCATGTTTTTTCGGGGCTTTGGGGAATTGCAAGAGGTATCTTACAAGTATGATGCATTTTCTGTTGCACTTGAACTGTCACGCTTTGTGTTTTATTGATTGAGGAAGTGAGTTATTGAAGGTGAAGCTAAGAGACACATACCGATGGAGCATAATTAATATAAAGTCATAAATGAAGAATAATTGGCAAATTGACCAAGTCAGGACAGTATTTTAGCCTTAGATGCCTACTTTGTGTAGTTGCAAATCGACAGTAGCTGGTCACTGGGAGTGGGGTCACATCTGGCCCCTGTGCATTTTAGAAGTGTGAACCAGCCTTGGAGATGTGTTTGTTGCTATATACATGAAGGCAGGTAGCATCTGCTCCCTGGCTAGTCAGAGCCACTGGTTTTGTCCCAGGAGGCTGCTTGGGCGCAACTGCAGGCACTTGTGTTGCCAGCTGTAAGCGGCATAGTAAGCAGCATAGGCAGCTATTGCTGAAGTATACTATCATTAGTTTTGTAAGGTGTGTATATTTGTAGCTGGTAATACTCGGAACTTCTAGTATGTATTAATACGTTAATATAATTTCTACTAAGAAACATGATGTAAATTTTGATGTATTCAGAAAAGCTCTCTTTATCTCTGTACCCCGATGGAATGTACACAACTGTGGGAGACTTGACAGCTTGTCAGGTCTCTTGACTTGCAGAGCATAAAGGAAACTTATAGAGTAGTTGAAAAAAGAAAATGAGAAAGGCAGCACTTGAGGAACTAGGTTGCTGAATAAGTTGTCTTGAATATTTTCTGTTTCAAAATAGGCAAGAGAGAAAGGGCAAGGCAAGTGGTTGCTAAACATCAGCAGGGACTGAATTCCATAAAAGAAAACAGCTAATTCCAAACCCACTTAAATGTCAGCTGTTGCTGTGCATGTCAGGTACTGTACTACCCGTGAGGCCTGTGCAGGCTTGACTTCATGGGCCATGCTCAAACTGCGTGTATTAAAGAGCAGATAGAGAGACATTATGTGACGAACTAAGTGCAGAGCTCTGTTCTTGGCATTTTTATGCAAAACCCTTGATACGAGTCTAAGGAGCAAGATGGTTTTGAGATGCACTTGTGCTACAGGGTGAACTGCCAGACTTGCAGGAGCAGGGACCTGAAATAGGGAATTCTATAAAACTTATCACAAGCTGAATGCGAATGAATGGATCAAGTGAAATGAAGGGGCTGTCACAAGGAGCATAGTGTTTCGGTACTAGAAGCACGTGGCTTGGGAATTCCTCCAGAAACTGAACAACCTGGACTAAATGATATCGACTTCCTCAATATTGCTCATACTGTTTGTTGATGATGAGGGGATTTTCCAGGAAGGTTTTCTGTTGCTAGTTATTGACTGTTTTTTGAGTGTGGTAGATAGACCTTTTAAGCTCAAAGTAAGTTAAGACACTTTCAACTGTTGATGCTAATGTTGATGTGAATGCCGTGAAAAGTAAAGATCCATTGGATCATGGATTTTTTTTTTTTTTTTAAGGTATTTTTCAAAGGGAGACTGCTGCCAATAACTTCATCTAACGACACATGTTCTGTAGCACTCCTGATTAAAGGCTTTCAGTTCATCTTGGAGACCTTTCATCTGAAATAAGTGAATTCAGATATCCCTTCTTTGTTATGTTGTCCAGGGTGTGAATGTCCCGCATTTCCTCTCTCTTCATGCCCTTTGATTTTGCGTAAAAATATTAAACTACAAGTCATTTGAGTTTTGCTTGCATTGTGCAAACTTGAAACAGGTTTCCATATGGTCTTGATCTTTCCCGTTTCTTGAAACATTTATTTGAGAGAAGAAAAGCCTTTGCATAACATCTTTCTAAGACAACAAATGCCTTTTTTTTTTTTTTTTCCCTTTGTAATGATTCCTGGTCTCCATTTGTTGAGAATAAGATCTTTCGTGTTTTAAATGGAGAATCTAACCTCTTAACCCTGTGACTGAATGGGTTTCAGATTAGGAAAGAAGAGTTGTGCCCTCCCTGATGCAAGCAGGAAGACCTCATTTACTCTTGTACTCTATTTGAAACAGAAACAGGTAGGATCTTTCTTAGAAAGAGGTAGAGAAGTCTAAAGACTGATCTTTACTTATTTTTGCATACTCAACTGCCAGAGTTGCTTTTTAATGCTATGGGACGTGGAAGGTGAAGTGCAAGGTCAAAGAACGTTTTGGGCCTTTTTTAGGGGAATGGTGGAAATAGCTGCTTAAGGAGATGAATATTAGCAAGCTCTTACAACTTAAGTAGTAAAATTTTTGGGGTAGGCAGGTGGTTACTGAAGGATAGTTATGGGTTCTTATGTGTTCTATATGTGCAGGATGGCATTTCTGTCCTTGGCAAGACTCAAGCACTAAGATATCAACAAAAACGTAGACTTAGGCACTCAGGATGAAGCTAATCAAATTCTAGGTTTAATGTCCTCTTTGTGCCTCTTTCAGACCAAAGGTTGAACTGTCTCAATACACTAGTAGAACACGAGATCTCAAGTGTGGTTGGTTGGATTGAGAGTGATGGCAGCAGTGTTCAGTCTGTCAAAGCATGTTCATGTGCAGCTGCTGTTTCCTTGTCTATGATTATAATGGCAACATCTACTGAGTCCTGACTTGCTGTTGCAGTTTTTGATTCAAATGCACATGTACTTGATTCCCAAGGGCTTGTAGCATTGAATTCTGCCTAAGCTATAGTGAAAGGAATGCAAAGAGCGGCAGTCCAAAGCAGAAGGTCAGACGGGCCTCTTGCAAAGACCCTGGCATATGGCACAAAGGTCGAGGCCAAGTCTACCAAAATTATTTTGCACTGCTGTATTTTCTAACTTCGTTAGATTTTTGCTCATGAAAAAAATCTACTCAAAAAGAACATAAGAAAAATCAGACTGGGCAGGGATAATTTTCTCCAAGAGTGTTCTGAGTCCTTGGCTGAAGGGTTGATGCTTCCTACTTGAAGCCATAAGAGTGCAGGAGTTACTTGGGCTTGTCCTCACTGTTTGGTCATTTCCTAGGTTACCATGCAGCCCTTGACAGGAGAGCACATGAGCAGCCTTCTCAGCCGATGTCAAGGAAGGGTGGCCTAGGTGTAGCTCACTGGAATGTCCATAAAGATGAGTTTCCTCCCATTCCTTTCAAAGGCAGATGCATCTTGTGACACAATTAAAAACAAATTGAGAGTAATTTTGCAGTTTTTTTCCTCATGTGTACCTTGAATGTGAAATCTGTGCCATTTGCATATGAGTAATAGATGTTTCCAAATGTCTTCATGTTTTACTGAACCCAAATTGGGAGATGTATTTTTAGCAAAGGTTGTTACGCTAGAACAAAGCCAAATCCCTGGTGGCTTGCTGGGGAATGCTAGCGCCCTTGTGCCCTGAACTAAAGCCCACAAGAATGTTCCCACATGGTGTAAATGTGCTCTGTGTGCACTTGGACACAGCCAACAGCTGCTCTGCGATTGGAGAAGATGGGCACTTCAATAAAATGTAAAGCAGGCAAGAGCTTAACTTGAGACTTCGGCTGCCAATGCAGCTTGTGTTGTGGGAAAAACATTTCTGCCCTGTTACCTTGCGCAGGCTGTTGGGAACTTCCCTCCTTAAATAAATTAAAGGTGTGCTTATTCCCTTGCATGTTGTTGAGAGACTCTATTTTACTGTTCTTGCTGAGTAATAGTAGGAATAATTTTAGCATAGTTTTTTGGCAGTATTTGTGCAAGTAGTCTATGAATTCAGCTTCTTTCAGCTGAATTGCATATATGCTTTTCTAAGTGAGCTTGGGCTCATCACATGAGGAAAAATAACCTTGATCCTCAAGTTAAAATGCAACAAAATGGTCAAGACCTACTGTTTTGCATAGGCATAGTAGACCAAAAAGAAACAAACAAAACCACTTCATGTTTGTCTTAGTTATTAGAGCCTTTGGATTGCCCCATGTTTCATGACAAATTGAGATGGACGTTGCAAATGACTCGTTACAGTGCAACGTTATGAGCGTGGTCATCCCAGGTGGTATTTGTCTTGGCAGCTTCAGAACAGGCGCCGAGGGTTGAATGGCAACCGAAACAGCTAAATGAACCTCCGGCGCTGGAGGGACGTCCTTTTTTGCAGACTTAACAGCACGCAAGTGAAGCTAACAAAAGCTTTCTGTGTTACTGCTTGGGCTGCAGAAAGAAACCCTTGAAAATCCCTCTTTGGCTGTGCAGCTACCCACAAAGAGTTCCTGCTCTGAGTGAGTAATTTCAGTGTCTCTGAGAAAAAGTAAATGCTTTAACTCTTGCAAAATGACCCCAGGCAATTAAAGAATAGAGTGCACCTTCCTAGATGAAGGCATGTGATTTGTATGCCTGTTGACGTGAATGGAGCATTGCTCCAGTGATGTGGCCATGCAGGTGACAAGACAGACACAAGGCTATATTTTCAGTAACAGGCTGCTGCTTTATTAAGCTTTCTTATGGGCCTTTTACTAGAATACAGTGGGCATGGTTGAGAAGAAGCTCTTTACTTGCTTATTTGATACAAGCCTTTCAGGACGGTAAAAGCACAGACACAGTCGCAGGGTGCCAAAACAGCAAACGTGGAGCTTGGAAGACACATGCAAGTGTTTAGATGTATCAAGTATTTTGAGGTATCAATGAGAATTACAGACCCTTGTGGTTTCTTTTCTCTTCCTCTACCTTTTTCTCCCTTGAAGTTTAAAAATTAATGATCTGTGCCTGAAGAAAAGGTTTAGAAATTGTGGGAAGAAGGGGTATTGTGAACAACTTTGGGCTGTTATTTCTATTCAAGTTATTCCTGGACACTTGCAGCCTAGCATTAAAATACCAAATTTCTTTCCTGTGCTTAGAAGGGAAGGGCCTCTGGCCTTCCTGCATTGCCCTTAGCTATTGCATTACGCACCAGAAGTCAAACTAAGGGTTTAGCTTGTACATGCCACAAGTATGGTTAGTAAAATCCTTAGATGCTGTGCTCCAGTTGGATATTTTTCCAGCAAATGACCTTTCTGCTCAGTAGGCTTCCATATAAAACCTCGAATTTCTAATATGAACGCAGTTGTCGTGCAGAACCTGTGAGTGGGTTCCCCAGCTTCTCGTAGGATCTTGTTTTGAATAAAGTGCTTTTCTTTCATGTTCTTATTAAATCCGGCACAGCGAGCTCCTTTCCTGTGCGTGAGATGCATGTTGTGCTATAGAAACCAACTCTCATGCACTAGAGCTCCCTGTTCCAACAGGAGAAGACTTGCCTAGAGAATTTTTTCAGGGAAGAACCTCTTCCTTCATATCCCTTGAAATGATGGTATTAAAATCTGCAGTATCAAAAATCTTCCATCTCCAACTATCTGGCCGAGAAGGAAAAGCTACATAAGGGTGAAGCTGAGTGAGAAAGGAATAACAGTGGACTCCCGAATCTATCCTCTTTGGTCTAAGAGTTGGTCTAGTCACAGGTTAGTCTATGAGTAGTCCAGAGTTAGCTTTTGATTAACAGAGTAGGCTATAAAGCATTTTATGTTGCGTTTAACTACTTTAGGATGAACTGAAGATTTTTTTTTTTCCTCCCCTTGATTTCCTGGGGTTGATTGTTATTCCACGTGTATTTCTTAATTATATTTTAGTGTTTATATAGCAATATTTAAATAGCAAGTGTTATGTGGGGAAAAAGAAGTACACGTCACAGCTGAAAAATAAAGCATTTATGTCAACTCTTTTGATCTACTGGTGCTTTTGACTTATTTTCTGGCCAATTGCCTCATTTTTGACTAGGATAATCTGAGCTGAGGTGGAAGATACAGACCAAACTGAATGCTCAGTGATTTATTATGTAATAATAAAAGGAAATACTTAAAATATTTTCCTCTTTGTGCCAAGGTGAAGGTTAAATCTGCCATCTTGAGGGTAATCAAGTTGTTCTCTGCCAGCTGCAATCAAGAGGTCCCATGTCTTGCGAGCAGATGGGAGTTGAGCAGATGCTGCAGAGGAAATGGTTGGGTTTTCGCTTGAAGTAATTTCCAAACACTCAAGTGCTTCATATATAAAAATGGTACCTAGCTGTTTTCCTACCACCTTAGACAATACGAGTCTTAGACAATACGGGGGGGGGGGCGGGGAATATTTACTCAAGAAACAGATCCCATCCAGTTTCAGAAAAGAGGTGTGTGTACATGTGTTTGTTCAGGCCTCTTCAGTGTGATAGCTGGTAGAGTAAACAGTGATTATTTTCTTCTCCTTATGCTGCATTGCATAGAAGCATCCAATTAAGAGTAAGAAAACCAATTTATCCACTCCTCTGAATACTTAGACGCTCTTGGCTTGTATTGGCAATCCAGTTGTATTCCTGCGCTTCTTTGCTATAGTGATTCATGCATGCAGTACAGTAATATTGGTAATGAATATGTTGAAGTACAGCGGAGGTCTGCTAGATTCAGTTGTTGCTGCTTTTCGTGGTATCCCAGCAGATGAAAGTTTTGGTGCTTCAGATGACTTGGTGGTTTTAATACAGTTAAATTTTTCATGTCTAGCTGAAAATACCAATGTAATGCTCAAAACATCTATGTGTGTGTGTGTGTGCTGTTTTCTGAACCCAGCTGGAGCAATTTTGCCCTAACAAAAGCAGTGCTCAAAAGGGACATGGTTTTCTTCCCTCTGCTTACTTTTTTGTAATGTGAGGTTCCTGTTATGAAGCCACTGATTGTGCCAGCTCAGTCAAGGGATGATGGGGGCTCTTGATGGCAAGAGACAAGAGCGGGCTGCAAGAGGAGGTGTTGGATTGATGCCTGGACACTGCACCCCAAGGGTGGTATTGATGGAGGGAAGGGGTTTCCCTACCTTGACTCTTTAATTAGGAAAAGTTTCATTTAGTTAGACTGTATTACACTGATTTTCCAAATGTATATAAATACCTTACTCAATGTTTTCTAAAACATTTATGGGGTGGCAGTGACGGTGCCTTTCTTGCCTTTGCCATCCTTTTGGTTTAAGGCTATTGCGGCTGTAACAGGGAATGCCATCCTAGCGAGGAATGCCTTAAATTCTTCCTATAAAAGCAGAAAATAGCTTTTTATTTAAAAAAAAAAAAAAAAAAAAAAAAAAAAAAGGAAAATCAAGTCTGGAGTAGATGCACATGTAAAAAGAATTACTGCAGACCGCTGACTGAATAAAGGGTTGGAAATAGAAGCAGGAATTCCCTGCCAAGCAGTGGCACTTTGATGTCTTCCCTGGGGCTCCTAAATTTAGAAGGTGGCACTGAAGTGAGTGGCTGGGCAAGTTTCCATTGCCACGAGAATGGGGTAAAATCAGAGAAGTCTTTTTCTGAAAAGACTGAGTCATAGTAATTGCAGCAGGGGCATGAAAAAAACCAACCCTGTTAGTTGAGACAACTTACCTAGAGCTGATATCAAATGGGTATCAAAACATTGTGTTACTTGATGAGGGAAGTGGGTCCTATAGAGAAGAAAGCTCCATGGCAAGTTCCCCAGGTCCTGAGCTTGGTCTTTCCTGTGGTTTTGGACAACCCTGTTTTGGGTTTAGTACTGATTTGAAGTATGAGTATTGAGTATTAGATAATTACAGGTCTGAGGTTTTCCTAGAAGGACTCATAGTCATTTTGGCAAAGCAAACTGAGGGCTATATTCTTGAGCAGCAGTGTGTGCCAATCCCAGTGTAGATTATGCCCATTTTGGGGGAAGTTCTACAAATACTAATTGGTTCAAATGATGTGGGAAAGCAAGTCAGAAGAGAGGGTATGTCAAAATAGATTGCTGGGTTCCCTTCTGTAAGGCAGCTGGGGAATGAGGGACAAGTCTGCTGGCAAACAGCCCCAGCTGACTTGAGCCTAGGTACAATTTGTTGGGTGTCAGACATGACAGGTGTTGTTCATTAGTTGCCTTCCCAGCAATAATTATTTAGACAGCTAATTTCCTCCAGCTGTGGGCTGGCAGTTGTCTTGCCCTGACTTGAGTGAATTGTAGGATGCAGCTGTCACATTTTCCTTCATTGTTTGGGTTCTTAGGCAGCATCTGTGTCACCCAGGGCAGCTGAAATGTACCCTGTGGGCTGCACGTTGGCTGGCTTGTGGTGCTATAGATATTGTGCTCACCTTGTGGTCCTCAGCAGCTCTGAAGTGAGCAGTGTTCAATGAGCACCACCCGCATTTAGGCCTGGGTGTTTTTTACCATCTTCAAAGATTTTAGTCATTGTACAAATGTATGGAACTTGTTCTGATAGAGCTTGGTGAAGGAATAGCTCTGCTGAAAGCAATGGCAGAAGGTGTCATGGGAGTACAACAGCAGTTTTGCTGTATGCTTGTGTGTCTGGGTCTGTTTGACCAGAATGGCAGCAACTGGAACATCTTGGTCTCCTCTTTGTGGTGGCAAGTTCCTGTCTGTCTTTATCCTTCAGCTGCCATTCTTGTGGAAAGCAAAGCCGGCTCAGGAGGCGGTTGCACACTCCCGGAAAGTCTGTGTGAAGTAGCCTGGTTCTATGCAGCTCTGTCCTTTGGCCTTCTCCCCATGTGCCCATTGGTCAAGTGGGCTACAAGCACAAAATATCATGAAACGCTTGGGTGGAAGGATTTTGAGTGTTGTAAAGGAGTGAAAGCCACTCTGGGGATCTTGTGGGAGAGCAAGGCAGGCTGAGGATGTCAAGCTGGCCAAATGTGTATCCTTAAATGATCTATCCTACCTAGCCTGGGAGACAGGTGAGTGAACCATGTTTCTGTTCTGCAATTTCTGCAAGTGTTACTTAATGTGTGACTGAGTGGCTCTTGTGAAAGGGGAAGGCTTGCATGATGTTTTGTGGGGATAAATTTGGTGTCTAGCAAGGGGAAAAAAAAAAAAAAAAAGTCTAGCTCGTTGCTTTTCAGATGTGTGAAAGGCCTGAAGTGGCATGCATTTCCTTTCCCAGTGATTTACAGTGTCTGCAAGTGTTACTTAATGTGTGACTGAGTGGCTCTTGTTTTAGGGGAAGGCTTGCATGATGTTTTGTGGGGATAAATTTGGTGTCTAGCAAGGGGAAAAAAAAAAAAAAAAAAAGTCTAGCTCGTTGCTTTTCAGATGTGTGAAAGGCCTGAAGTGGCATGCATTTCCTTTCCCAGTGATTTACAGTGAGTTTCAGTTATTTCACCTACCTCCAAGCAGAAACCAAAAGCCCTACATGGGATAAATCAGAAGTAAAGCTCTTACAGTAGCTTTGTCATATCCGAGTCTGCTTATGAGATGGAAAATGCACTATCTCTACAGACTGTAATGATAAAACATATTAGACTTGCACGTTGTCCATGAATCAATGGCACAGTGAAATAGGATGTATCTGAATGGTTTGCGTCTTGATAATTATGTTTAGCGTTGCTGGAGGAGGTTACATTTCTGGGAATTGTGTAATAATACTGGGATTGATGCCATTACAGCAGTGGGAGAGTCCCAGGCAGCTCTGGATGGAGAGTCTCCATCTGCTCTGGCTTTGCCCATTAAGTTTATGGGGAGTTTAGTGGCTGACTTGTCTGCATCTATCCTTCTCTAGTGTCATATAAGCTGAACGGGCAGGAAAAAATATATGTGTCTGTATGACAGAGCTATGGCAAATCCCTTTCTTTGTCAGATGTGTGGAATCATCCCTGGAAATACTTGTTCTTTAAGTCTGACTTAGGTCCTAAGTGAAAATAGGCCTCTCAAGTGCATTTTCTTACAGAGTACAGGACTTGGCTGTGAGAGACTGGGGGGAGGGTATTTAATTTCCATAAATATTAACAGTTAGGCAAGTAGAGTATTTAGCACTGTGCTAAGATCTCTCATGTGGTCCTAGTAGAGAAGGTGGTGGGTTTTGGGCACTGTGTTCGACCAGGGCCATGGTAAGGGAGCCCCTCTACAGTTGTTAGTTAAAAGGGCTCCACAGAAGTTGAATTATTGTTTTATGCAGGAGACTTCCCTGAAATATCCAAACATTTGATGTCTAAGAAACATCTCCATAGGGAATATACTAGCTTCTGAATTTTAGAGAACTGCTTTTCAAACTATGAAATTCAGTTCTTTGCTGACTCCTATATGCCTTTTCCAGAAGGGTCTCCTACGTCCCATTAAAAGACACAACATGGATGACAGCTCCAGGGTTCTTGGATCAAGAGAATAACGATCCCAATAAATTACCAAAGGTTGTCTCCATTTATCTTCTTCAGTATAAAACAAAACTCAGTGGAGTAGAAAGGGTGTCCGTTGATGATGGTGAATAGGGTGGTGGCTAGATGCCTAAGACAACATAGCTGCAATGGCAAGCAAAGCCTGTTACAGAACAACAAATCCTTCCACAGCGTCCAGTCTCGGTGGCTTGTCACCCTTCACAGGGTCCTTGGGGGCAGTTGGCCAGGAAGCCAACTAACGTTGAGATACGGTGAGATAAGACATTTACTCTGTTGTTAGTGTACAAATTAATTGGTGATGCTGTCTGATCCTTCACAGCTGCAGCTGTGCTGTCCTATGGGCCCATCTTGATTCTTGGCTTCTCTTTCCACTGTACATAAGAAGTTGAAGTTCTTGCAGTACCTCTTTTCTTAGAGTTTTTGCGCAGATTCTCAACTGCTTTGAGCGTTTCAGTGGGAGAAATGATAGAAGAAATGATAGTGTTTCAGTGAAGAAATGTCTATGCTTTGAGGTTTAGGTTGAAATTGCCTTTCAATTCATAGCCTGAGTGTGCCCAGGTGGGATTAATGAGTTTTCAGTGCTCAGTTGGACATACTGTCTAAAAAATGAGTCTCATTTTGGGGAGCTCATTCTGTGCCTAAAACTATTCCTGGTTACTAATTTTAGGAAATGAAGCTAGAATATTCTCAGTGTCCACCAGGCTACTTTCTCTTTTGGCGAGTAGACTAGAAAGCTTGAGTTTCAGAGATGGCTTTGGAGAGGAATTTCACACACCTGATTTGACCTTTACCTTTTTTTACCTCTTAATTTCTTTGTGTGTGTGTGTGTGTGTGTGTGTGTGTGTTTATTTTTGCCTCATGCTCAGTAACATATTAACAGTCTTCAGCGTCAGAATAGGGTGTATTGTTCACTTGGGGCCTCGGTGACTGCCAAGAGATGTTAAGTATCTCTGTTAGGAGCAATAGAAGTGTGGAAGGCACAAAGATGTTGAGAGAAGTGGTGGGATTTTCTTCCCCGTATGAATTACAGGCTATGGTCCAAATTGCTTTCCAACACCAGAAATAGCTTTTGGCTCTATAGGGGATGGCAGCTCCCTGGATGAAGCAAAATTCCCAATGTGTAAATAGAGGCTTGATGGCTGAAGATGATGAGCTAGGTGGCCTCCATGGTGCTTTCTCCCCAAAGTGAAGATGAGAAATTGATAACAGCCGCCTTCTGCCTTGTAATCTCACCTAATCCCTGGATTTTGTCAGAGCAGAGCTCTTGCCATAATCGTGATATTAAGTCAAGAGCAGGGGGCTGAAGAAAAAGAGCATTCAAATATTCTTCCCCCACTCATTCTCAAAGCTGAAATTGTTGTCTTAAAAATAACAAAGCTATTAGCGGGCGCATTAGCAGTTGTTGTGATAATTGCCTTTGTCTGTGGCCTGACGCTTCTGCACTGCTTTATGCAAAAGTTTCTTAATCATCTGCCCCATTTCTTGCTAAAGGAAATTTCAACACTATGGAAGGTCTGTGCCCGTTAAAATGGCTCTTTGCAATGACTTTTTTCCCCTTCTTTTGCTTGTCTTGGATGTGGTACAAATGCCACATGGCTCCTGAAGGAGCAGAATGACCCTCTGGAGGAGAGCCTTGTTAGTCTTTTAAATGAAAATAATTGAGTTACTTTAGCTTGTTAGTGCTTAAGAATAGCCTTCTGTAAGCCCATTACCTCCGAGACAAAAGCTGAATAAGCAGCGTGTACAGCAGGACTTGTTGCTAGGAAAGAAGCTTTCTCTAGGTCCCTGCCATGCTGAGCGGCTTGTGCCGTAGATGGCAGTGAGTGACCTCCAAGCGCCGCCTTGACATCCTCATGAGTTGACACTTGGAAAATATTTCCATAACTGATTCCGACTTTCTGGAGTTGCTGTGATGCTCCTGCCAACCTGGACCCTTGGTGACAGGAAACGTGCAGGAAATGGGGCGAGGTCTGTGAGGGCAGCGCTGGGTGCAGGCACTTGAATCCTCCAAGCTAAATACCCTGCCTTGAGTGGCTTGGTTAAGATCAGAGCGATGTGGGCAGAGCCGGCGTGGAAATTTGCAGTTCGGTGTCTTCAGTGCTGCACACAAAGGCCAACTTCTTCTCTGTCCAAGCGTGTCATTCATCACCCGAAAGTGGCTCCGTGGCCTGAAAACCTCTAATGTACGAGATGAGGTTCACCCTTGGGGTAGTCCCTGTAGCTACCTCATTGAAAAGAGGCAAGCAGCTGGCCAGGTTGAAAGGGGTTGTCGTTCTGGTGACACGCACATCTTCAAGCCCTTCTGGCAGAAGAGATCTTAGCTCTTGAATATATGTTATGGAACAGCTGTGTGTCAGTAAAATACCCTGAAACTCGCTCACAGGGCCTGCAAAATGAATATCAAACTGGAGCCTTTAGAGGGTCTGTTATTTGGGCCGGGTTTCCTCAACGATATCACTGTTTGTACTGTTTGTGAACTGTTTGTATGCTTTCTTGATCATAAATTCTGCTCAGTGCTTAAACATATCTTTGCGTAAATGGGAACTGGAGCCTTTATCATATGCTCAGGAGGGAAGTCGTTAAATTGTGGCACAAATTTGTGTGTCTTGGTGGAAGAGTGCTCAGTGTGCTGGAGGAAATGGTACCTCAGCGATTGAGATCTTCTCCCTGTAAAAGAAAAGAAAAATTTCCCTGGAGTGATCAGTGGTGCAAACCCTCCTTATGGGAAGGAAAGGGGCTTGTTTAGAGGTGGAGTTTCTAATTTAGAGCCATGGAAAAAGAGCTTTTTGTTCTGTAACACAACCTGTGCTAAAAATACCAACTCTACTTGAAAGGAACTTGTTCTTGTTGGGGTTTGAGTGTCCCTAATGTTTGTAGGAAACAAATGAGAAGAGTTCCAGAGTTAGGAGTACTTGATGGCAACTGTCAAAATGAATGCTAACATTTTTACAGTGTAATTTGATGGATGCAACAGTTAAAACAGCAGCCTTGAACAGAATGTTTCAGTGAGCAAGATCATTTATCTTGGTAAATGTATTCTCATAAATGTTTCAAAATGATAGGCGTGATGAATCTGTCTAGAGCCTACACACAGGAGAGCTGCCAGAATTGCCACCTGTTTAATCAACTCTTCCTTTTTAACCCCAAAAAGCCCAGTTAATGCTGTCATTTGTCTTCACTGAGGTTTCCTCTACTTGGGGATCTCTGAGAAATCACTTAGTAAATGTTTTGAAGTGACACAGTTGGGTCCTAGAGTTGCAGCCAAGGGGTAAAGAAGGCTGTTGAATCTTTCATGGCTCTACTGCAACTTGCCGTGACGATGGGCAGCCTGTTTTTTTTTTTTTCTTTTTTAAAAAAAAAAAACAGGGAAAAATGTGCCATATTAAACCCTATTTGAGGGGATATCTAAGTTTCTCCTGATGATTCCAGCTGCAGCCTCCAGCTGCAGTCCGTATACTCTGTAGCGAAGAGGGTGCCAAAATGGGCCATTTGTGTCGAGCTTGGAAATTAAATATTTTAAAATCCTTGGGGTGGACACAGAGATTTATCGTCTTTAGCCTGTGTTTTCACTTGGGAGAAAATAGATGTGCAACCAAAATAAGTGCGCATTTTATAAATTCTTGAAATGTCAGAAGTCGTCTTGCTTTTTTTTTAAAAAAAAAAAAAAAAAAAGGCAGATTCCATAGTGTTGACACCAGATAATCCCAGCAGATAGGAATGTTTTTTTTTTCGCTTGTAGGAAGGGCCCCTTTTCACAATATTCCCAGAGAGGGGATGGTCCTGGGACCAGAAGGTGAGTAGGTTTGCCAGAAATGGGGGAGTTTTGCTCGCTTGCTGCCTGCACCTGGTCAAGCGGTTTTGACTTTTGCCTAAGTTGCAGTTCATGCTCTGCTTTTGTCCTCTGCCTTTCTCTTAGACCGTCAAAAACTTCATGATCACTTATATTTTGGTAATTTATTGAAATAGTAGCATGGGAATCTAAATTTTTTCTGTTAATACTTGATGCAGTGTGGAACAGAGCAGCTGCTACAGTGGGGTTCACTGTGCTGGCCTCCAGTCACCCTGCGTCCATATTGACGCTCAGCTCTCTGGCACTCTACAAAATACCCCCTGGGAGGTCTGAACGAACTTTGTCATGCTGTCCTATAGAAAAGTGTATAAATAGTGTTTCAGTCCTTCACTATGAAGAAACATTTAAAGCCTTAGTGAAGTACAATTGCTTATTTTTGCTGTACATCTGCAGAATGTTGTGAAGTAACTTCATTCTTCCTAAGAAAAAAAAAAGGGTGAAAATCCAAGTTACTTAAGTCTTTTATTTACTCTTGCTGATGTAAGTGCTATAAGGAGAGAGAACATAATCTTGAAAAATACTGGCTATTTTTAAAGACCTCTCTAGTTGAAAAGGCCAATTCTTTTCTGGTGTACTCAAGCAAGGAAAAGCACTTTGGGGACACAGTGGCAAGGGGGGCCTTGGCTGCTGTGGCTCAGAGCTGGTGGAGGTGTAAGTTGGCGTGTGAAGAAAAGGTGTGCATGAAAATAAGCTCTTGTAGATGGATGGGAGGAAAACTGCAGAATTAGGCCAAACTTTGGTCAAACTCGACAGAATTTAGGGCTGATGTATTTCACTGGTACTGTGCTTGCCTAAGGTCTCCTCCCATTTCAGTCTGAACAGGCTAACCTGAATGCGTGACCTTTGCCTCTTAGTTGCAGTGCAGCCCCCAAGACCTTGCCTACATTTTACAGATCTTGCGTTCATCCCCCCCAAATGGGAAAGCATTAAGATACTGAGCAACAGCCTCATATGATCAGGGCCTGATGAAAATTACTGTAGGTGTTAGATACATGATGTCACTTTAAAATTCCAACAAAAGTTGTTAAAAATAATTGCTCATTCACACACACAGTTATTAAGGTACCTTTTTTTTTTTAGTTCTGAAGGTACCAGAGAGCCTAGGTCTTTAGAAGAGCTTATGTCTTAGTGGAACTGCCTGCTTTCCATGGCAAAATCTGTGTGTTTTAGGTATGTTTGCATTCATCAAGTACCAAACATTCATTGTAGTTTGCAAACACAGTCTCTGCTCAGTATTTACACTTCACAAATACACTTGAAAAAAACCATTCAGGGATATTTTTTGAACACGTTATTATAGTTCATGGATAAGAGACAGCTAGAATATCTGAGAAAACCTCTAGAAACATGTTGTTGAGCTCAGTTATAAAGATGAGAAATTCCTGGTAAGTGCAGTTTTAGGTTGGACATAGTACCCTGGAATGGAGTAGACAGGCTAGACTGAAAGACAAACTGGAAGAACATGTACTGTATTTAAGTTGTGCTAACTGAGAAGTAACTTTTAATCACTGAATTGAGGTTTTGAAGTCATGCTTCCTGTTGAGACAGCGCTAGAAGACATGACCAGCAGCCTGGCCGAGATCAGACCACTGCTACTTGGTGTCAGCCTTTAGCTGATGGCCCTCAGTCTGCCTTTATGCTGGCTGCCAGGAAGAGCTGAGTGGGACATTTCTTTTGGGACAGGGTGGTATTTGCAGTGCAGCAGTATTTATGAGCTTGGCCTAGACAAAATATTAACAACAAGCAACATGGTCATTTTAAAGCTTGCAACAGAAAGACAATCCTTGTCACAAAGCCCTAATATTCTGTTGCTTGGAAGCATAAATCATCCTTTAATGAAAAATAGCACAAGAACTTAGAGGACTGAAGACCTGGAATGTGCTTGCTATGAAGCAGCAAGCAGGAGAATATTTACACATCCACAAGGAAAATAGAAAAGCTCAGGGGAATCGTGTTCCCATGGTCAAATGCCCATTTGCTGTCTTTCTTTCCATTTGTCACGCAGTTTCTAGGAAAGCATTAGCCAGGTCAACCTTGCTCGCGTGAGGGTTTGCAAATGCGCTGTCCTCAGGCTAAATGCCCTGCTGACAAGGAAGTGCCCTGTGGAGCTCTCCTGGAAAAAAGTTATGTAGGTTGGAACCATAAATGATTTGCTTATTTCATTTCAACATGGAAATCATGAAAATGCTAATATGACTTGTTGTTTTTCATGATAAGAGCAGTTATAGAGATGTTTCCTAATACATGCTTGTCTTAATCTGCTTTTCAAGTCCTTCAGTGATGGAGAGCTCACACGTTCTGAGGGAGGTGTGTGTCTCAGGTGGCTAGTGTCCCTGTTCTCAGTGGATGTGAAGATGTGTAGATTTGAAAAGATACTTCTCTGTTCGTTTTCAGATTAAAAGAAAATCTTTCAGTAGGCTTTAAAAGAATACAGTGATATAAGTCCTCATAAATGAGGCCATTAGCATATGGTCAGCAAAAAAGAAATGCTGAAGAGGAAAAGGACATGATTCTAGGGGAGAATGCTTTATAAGTTATTTTGCAGTAAATTGCTTTATGTGCCTTTGGCTTGAGAGGGAAGTTGTGGTCATGAACACTCAGATCAGCCCTGTGAGTTTCCTTTGCCTTCTCTTAGATTCAGCTGCTAGGTGTTACAATGGGAAAACTTGACTAATTTCTTAGGGAAGGACTTGATTGTTTTGCCCTAGGTCTTCTCGAAACTACAAGTCTGCCAGTTTTTTTGGGGAGAGGTCAGGAATGCTGTTTGAGCAAGGCCTTCCCCTCTGTGTTCTAAGAAAATAAAAGGCGCTACATTTTATTGGCTTTTTCCTTTTTTCTACAGTGCTACAAAATAAAAAAAAGGAAAATCACTGTAATAATAAGCTAAGTACTTTATTGACCAGACCTACTGGATGTAATATTTTTCATAATTGCCTCTGACTTCTGAAGTAATTCAGTAATATTCTGGTCAATTGCCCATTGATCAAAAGGTAATGAATTTGATGAAGTTTAATTTTATCACAACTTCAGTGCATGCCTCTAATCATGGACTAGGGAATGAGCTTGGCTAGAATTGATTAGTCTTTAATGCGTTATCTACACTTGGAGGCTTTTTCTTTTTCTTTGCATTCAGCCCAGACCTATGGCTTGCCTGGCTTGATTACTGGAGCTTGCTGGCTCCCTTGCTGGCTCCTGTCCTCCAAATGGGTTTAATTCTCCTTTCCAAAGTAGCAGTTGTGGGACCTGGGAGAAACAAGGGGAAGAGAGGCCAAAGCTCTCTCCTCTCTGGGTCAAATAAGGTGTGAAGCTTCTCTAGATACTGCAGAAAATGTGCTTGGGGAAGCAGAGCAGCTCCCTTCTAATCCAGCATCTGTCTGAAATCCTTGAACATACCGGAGGGAGGCAGAGGTGGGAGAAGAGCGCTTCAAGCTTGATTTTCAGCAGCAGGTAGCAGCTGATGCCAAGGGGTAGATGCAGCTAATGCTAAGGGGAAGATGTTTCCTCAAGCACAGAGAGACTCTGAACGATCAAGTGAAATGTGTGGCTAGAAAGGAAAGTAGAAACTTCTTGAAAGACACCTTAATTACATCGCGTGTCTAACGCTCTTACATCAGAATAAGCATTTAGGTGTTGCTTCCCTCCAAAATAGCTCAGCAGTACTGACCACTGCCCAAGTGAGTTGCCTTTTTGTTGAGGCAGTGTGCGCAGTGTTAACCTTGTCTTTCCCTTGAGGAAAGGGCAAGTCTCTTCATACGGTTGTTGGGAGAATTTCTGCGACTTGAGATGCCGATTCTGCCTTCTTGGCAGAAGCAAACCCAAGTCGCGTGTTAACAGGGTGGGAGGAGAAAATGTCAAAGGTGACGGACTTTTTACCAGTAAAATGTATGCCTTGTAGTGGCTGAATTTTATCCAGACAGCACTCTTGCTTTGTGATTTCTCTGTCCTCCTCTCTGCCTTCATTCTTATATCACCGAAATCTAACCAGCTCCCCTACACACCTCTAATATGATAGAGTTTATTGTGCTCTCACTGCCTTGAAAATGGCTGCAGTAACTTTGTGGTGTTTGATACAGAACAATATCAAGTTTGCTAATTGAACTCTGCTTCCTTCTGTGACTGTTTGAGTAAGAACTCTACTTAGCTCTGGGTATCACCATCTCCTGTGTGCAAATGACAATCCTATAAGGTCTACAAGGCTCTGCACCTGGTTTTCTCTTATTTCTCCTGTGGCAGTGAAGACTCAAATGGGCAAATAAAGACACTTGGGGATCACCCGAGCTGTCACAGCTGGCTGTGCTGTACACGCGTTGCGCGCGCTGCTGGCGGTTGACAAGGAAGCAGAGGGTTCTCCGGATAGTCCCCTTGTGCTCTGTAGCTCCAGCCCTTACTGAAAGGGAAGTATCGCAGCCTGGTGGCGGGCGGGCGGGCTGGTGTGAAAGCAGACTGAAGAGGAAGTGAAAGAAGTATGAGGACTTGCTTGAGCTTTCCTCCCTAGCCCGAGGCCTCCAGGTGCGTGCTGCACAAATAAAGCTGTTGGAACTTTTTTAAATTTTTTTTTAAGAGTGCATGTTGCATGTGTTGAGAGTACATACTGCATGTGCACTTGTTTCCAATAATAGCTCTGAAAGCAGACAGTAAAATTAACTAAGTGGCCCTCTGAGTGTGTGTTCTCTTCTCAAACTATGCTCTGCACAAACTTGCTGTCTGCGTTGGAACTGACCCCAGAAGGAAGACTGGATGCTGTGTGGCTGTTTTAGCTAGAAACAATTCAAGGTGGCAATTATCATGAGCAAGATAGCTGTACAAAGCTTAGCACTTCATTACACAAGTTTTTGTGATAAATTTTTTACTTAGTTCTTCAGATGACTTATTTATGAAAAGATTTCTGTTGCCTTGTCATGTATCTCTTTCTTTTTTCTCTCTAATAGTTAACACTTCTGTTTTTAACCAAGTCCATAGGTCAAATAAAATCCCTGCTAAACTTCACCAGCAGCACAGTTAGCTATGCGTGGAACACAAATCTGCATGGTATCCCAACTTGAGGACATGGGGCAGAATGGATGAAAACTAGTACTAAACTTGTCAATTAATGCAATGTATGATTGTGGCTTTTTGGAAAATAGTTCCTCAGTCTGCTTCTGGAAGTCAGCTGTCTAGCAGCAGGAGCACAAATTCAGGTATATTGAGTCCAAAAAGAAGAAGCCTTAGTCTATGACAAACAAACAGCAGTTTTGATCCCATTTGATTTTTGTTTTTTTCTTTAGGGAACCATCCTTCTGCCTGGCAACAGAGTAATTGAGCATCCGTGCAGTGAAGAAAGTCCAGGAAAGTTCCTTTTTGAAGTTGTTCCAGGTAGGATATTGTACACCTCCTAAAAAGTCTTTGCAGTTTTCTTGTCAGTGATAAAAGACCATTTCTGTTGAGCCGGAACAGAACCTCAGGGTGACTAATGATTCAATTTAAGGGTGTGTGTGTGTGTAGGGGGGGGAATGTTTAATTTTTTTATATGTACTGTCCAAATATTTTTGTAATTTTTTATTCATTTCTGGGCAGTGTAGGGATATTATTATTTGTCAATTTAAAGTACAGCTGTTGTGCAGCCAGGGATTGTGGTGCTTGTTGGCACTGACAATAAAAGTGCCTTGGGCAATTTTTAAAGAAGATACCAGACATGGAACTTCAGTCCTGTGGTAAGAGAAATGATCCATAATTGAGCAGCAGCAGCTTATCAGTATAGCACCTGGTTGATGAGACAGGTACAATTGTTTATTTTTTTATTTATTTTTGTCTTCTCATGTTCTGAGGAGCTTGGTTATGAAAGCTGTGTGCAAAAAGGAGCAGGGTATGCAGAGAAAGCAAAAATGTTACCGCTTTCTGAGGCTTTTCAGCTCGAATAATCTTCCTTCAAATGAAAGCAGAAGAGGCTGCTGAGGAAATGCACTGAATTGGGGGGTTCCCATCTCAGGAAGGTGGCAAAGCTGCCTTTGCTGCCATGTCACGCATGTAGACATAGATAAGAAGGTTTTTGCTGAAGCCAGGGCACTCAATGTCCTCATGTGTATGGGAACTTAATCTGCCTGCTGGTGCTCACTGCAGGTGTGCAGGATGCTACCAAATGTTGATCTGTTTAAAGCTACAGTAGGCAAATATTTTTTGTCATGAAGGCAGGTGCCTAGGTGATCTCTCACTGCCTTTAGCAGTGCATCTGATCACGGGGGTGCTGGCTGCTGCCTAATGGATGGCCGGGGCTGACGGAGAACCAGCCCCTCTTGTGTCCACCAAAACCTGTGGTTATTATGTCCTTTGTTGCAGTCAAGATAATGGAAAACAACTTTGTAGCTGGGCTGCCTTCAATGTTGGTATAGAGTTTCCCCAAAACTCAGGCACCTTGAAGGCTTGAAGGTTTTTTGCATCTTGTGTTTTTGTTGGCTTGGTTTTAATTCTGAGTGTCAGGTTATGCTGGAGAGTGGGTAGCAAATTGGTTTCCCCCCCACTAATAGGTGTGTGGTTATAGTGACTTGATACAGGAGCAATTTTCCTGGCAGGATTCTGTGCCAAGGGTTCCTGAGAAAAAGAGGTTTGGGGGAATCAGATGGGACACTGGAATGTCATGGCACTAATGTTTAAGGAGATCAGATTAAAATCAAGTTGAAACCAAAAGATAGACTGGGGAGCAATTACCATCTGTTCAGGTGGCACTGGCCATATGCAAAGCACAGGCGACGCGATGCTGCTGCCTTTACGACGCTCTCACTACCGAGGCCGCCTTGCTCAGCGCTGGCTCGCAGAGCTGTCTGTCCTCTGTGTCCTTGTGGGGGCTCAGTAGAGACATGAGCTTCCTCGTGGGACAGCAGCAAAACTGAGCTCGTAGGGTCTGATAGAGAAAAACCCACTGTGGCCAGTGCTCTCTTCGGTCTTGGCTAACTTCAACACCTGAAAGCAGCCACCTTCCAGCAAGAGCTACTTGGAGCAATATCTGGTTTCCTTTGTCAACCTAGCTGAGTATTGTGTTAAGGGGATAGTTCTGAGGCTTGCTCTCTTCCCATTTTGCCTTCTTTATATTAAAAGTTGTATTCATTTTACATATAATCCCTCAGGCGTGAGTGACAAATCCTCCTTTTGTCTATAACGTCTGTGGGTGGTCTGGAAAACTTGTATGTGTGTTTGTTTATTGGTAATACATGCAAATTATTTTGGGAATGTACGTGGGAGTTGTTTCAGAGTATGAAACTAATCCTCTGAGCGTGGCCATCTCTAAAGATGAATGGAAGGAGTGTGTTTGTGGAGACAAGTGTCTTGCAGTTTGCTTGCTGCTGTAATTAAAATATAAATGCTTTTAATTTGCATCAAAACATTCTGTTCATTCCTCAAGTAATAGTTTCATGTTAAAATTTTCTTCCTTACTTGCTCTCTTTTTTTTTTTTTTTTTTTTTTTTCTTGTATTTATGAAGCTTCTTGACTAGACTGTGACTCTGTCTTGACAGCCCAAGGTCCCTGCTCTTCTTGTGCATGGACGTTTCCGCTACCAGAGTCGGCAGGACCACAAGGCGACCGGTGACTCTGATTTGTTTTGTAAAGTGTCTGTCTTGCACTCGGGAGAAAGTTTCGTATCACTTCTGGTGATGATTTCAGAGAAGCGATTACGTAGTAAAACATCAAAATAAGGGCTGCTTTATAAAGTTGGAGCCGATCCTCATCCAATAGAAAAGCCTTATTCGGTGAGACTTGGGGTTAGATGCTGTCCTGAGGAGCAAGGTGCTAAACGATACCACACAGGTTGGTTCTGATGCCTTTGTTTTATAAGTTGTGTGAGGTTTTTTTTGTTTAAAGTTTTTATGAAGCCAGCAAAGTTGCAGGGAGACAACTAGGTGAATTGGACACAAATGAAAGAGGTTCTTCAGTTGTTTTGGGATGGGGCGATGGAGATCTGTGGCAAAACAGTAACATCTGAGCAAAGGAAATAGAGTGCTAAGGCAGGGAACGCTCTCTGAAAGTATCCCTTGTTGTCAGCCAGAGTTGTGCAATGTGTGAAAGAGTATCATCAAATCTTGCAAGATGGAGGGTTTAGCTCCTGGGGAAAAAGACATCCAAAAAGAGGTTAAGAGCTGTATTGAAGCAAACAAGCCTAAACACATCACTGAAGAAAATCACCCCACTTCTGTCCTCGCAGGGATGAGATCTGTGCGGAGTTTCTGTGTAAACATGTATTCAGAAAGCAGTTTTCTCCGTGGTGGTGTTATGCAACATGAGAGTTGGTTCCCTTTGTGGCTCTAATTGAAAGCAGGCCAAACTGGTAACTGCGAGGAGCCACTTCTGCTTCTTCAAGAAAAAAAGAAATACTGTCTATAAATCAAAATATGACATGTGCCCATGCCTCCGTGAATGCTCTAGCTGGAGAGCATGTTAAACAAAATTTGCTTTCAGTGTTGCAATAGTGTTACTCAAGGCAAAATTACTCTTTTTTTTTTTTTTTTTTCTCCTTCTAACTGACAATCAATATCTTTTTCTTAGGAAGACTAAGACTAACTTTTATTTAAGTCAGTGGAGATGTCTTGGGTCTGTGCACTCAGGAGTGAGAGTTGAGAGGAACTGTTCTGCATCAGTGTCATACTCTTGATCTGTCTGTAAACAGCCCCTTCAGCAGCCAAGACCAATGATTGCCAGAGTGTGGTAATGCTCTTTGCTTGCCAGGCCCACCCTGATGCCCAGCATTTAGAGTTTCTGCTGTAAAATAGGTAAAACCAGTACAGTTCCCTGAATACTGTCACCCACCAAATATTATCCTGCTGCTTTTAAGATGCTTAAATTGCATTTATTTCAACTTGCTAAGCCCCACATGGATTTTTTTATGATGATTTTTTCTCTTCTGGTATCAATATTTTGTAATTCCAGAGGTCACACTAGAGATTTTTGTGAGATGGGGGAGATGGGAATCCAGTGAGGCACAGAATGGAGGCACATCCCTAGATGTCATGTTGCAGTGTGATACAACTCAACCTGATGCATCAAAAACAGGAATGTTTTAGAGTCTTTCGGACTCTGAAGTTGGCAATTAGAGCTCTCTCCGTAAGGATGGAGCCTTCTGAGATGCTAAGTGTTAAGGTAGTCAGCTACTTGGACTTGTCCCCTGCTTCCCATCTCCTCCTGGTAGGACCCTGCTTGGTTGGTTGGTGCTGCCACCAAGGTGACCATGTCCCTTGGCGCACACGGGCAGCCTGCAGCGCCTCTGCCTTAGGCTCTGGGAGCAGAGCACCTCAGGAGCCTGGCAGATGCTGCCGCCCGAACTGGCTGTGCCTGTGAGACCCTCCTGAGGCAGCAGACGGGCTGCTGCGTCCGATGGGCACCAGAGAGCTCCACTTAACGGCCGATTGCCCTAGTGCCGCTTGGAGCGCTGCTCTCTGTCCACGGAGTATCTCCTAAGTGCGTCACTGTTCCTCGTACTACAGGGGTCCTTGACCAATTTATTTGGCAGGGAGGCACCTCTCTGTACATGCGGGTGCTTATGCACGTGCAGGCTCATCCTTATCCTTGAGAAGTAGCTGTAACAAATGTCAACTCCTACTTTTAAGCTTTTCCAAGCTCTGTTCCCAACAGATCAGTGCATTCAATTCCAAGTGTGAGCCGGTTGCTTCCTGACTTTGTTGTCATGACTACTGTACCGTGCTGGGAAACTGCACTCGACTTCCCATACCTGCTTTGTGTCTTGGTTCTAACAGTGACTATGTGACGTAGTACCAGCTACTACCTCTCTGTGCCCTTGTGGTCACATCCACTAAATGGAGGTGATATTTGTATCCTCCCGAAAAGCTCAGGTACTTCAGATGGATGTTCTGGAAGGACAAATCTGAGTAAGAGATAGGCCAAAACATCTTTGATATCCTTCATATACTCAATATATATTCTATCCTTTTCCTGACTTTGGGTGATGTGATCTCGATGAGGCTTCACGTAAGTCCTGCACCAGTCCCAGAACAATAATCATGATTTGAATGGTTTGTGAAGCTCCAGTGGGTCTTCATCAATGTGCATGTGACATTAATGAACTGTGTCCCTTGGACACAGTGTTTTGCTTGCCAGTGTGAAGTCATGTTTTCTCATGCATCTCTGAGATTTTCTGGTGTTTAAATACAAACCTGATTTCTCAAAACAAGCAACATGTTTTCTTTTTTCTTCCTACTTATGCTGCCCTCCGAAGAAGGTTAGTCGCTATGTTTTTTTGGAGCTTCAAATGTTTCCCTCTAGTGGTGAGATGAAGAAAGCCAGTGTAGTAACGTGCGGTAACTCCGCAGGACTTGCTTCATTTCAGCAGTAAGCTTGGTTTTAGCATTGACCACAACAGAGCTTGGGCATGTGGTCTCGAATCAAACTGCTCCCAGTAGTGCAGGTTAGGGATAATGCAAATGCAGGTTTGTGTAACTGTCAGGCTCCCCTCCTTGGCTAAGATCATGGAAACCGGGCTGTTTTCTGGGCCTTTCACGCTTGCCACGAGCTGCTGCAACCGGTGCTTAACGGCATCATGCTGACTTCTGCATTGACAAGACAAGGTGTTCCTATGGAAGCAGGGACGAGACGGCTGCTTGGTGCCCGCACGAGCCGTACCTGGTAGGCGACGCCCCTGGCAGGGCGGCGCGCGCAGGGGTCGGGCAGCCCTCGGGCCACGCGCTGCCTCTGGGCATCGAGGAAGCCGGGCTG
This sequence comes from Nothocercus julius, assembly GCA_013398735.1. Lineage (NCBI taxonomy): Eukaryota > Metazoa > Chordata > Aves > Tinamiformes > Tinamidae > Nothocercus > Nothocercus julius. The sequence continues at coordinate 653,304 of VZSV01000252.1, read as the reverse complement.
AGGACGATCTCTGTGAAGGGCTCCTTTCAGGGACACCCTTGGAAAATGTGACTGTGCCGTGAGCCAGCCCGCTGCGCGCCAGCCGGGCGGAGGGAGAGGCACAGGGCCCGGCGAGGGTGCGTGTCTCCCTTCGCCAAGTGCAGCGCTGGAGTCCTGCGGGGGGAGACGCCATCTGCTGCCGTTGGGCACCGTTTGGCCGCTTGAGCACAAAGCCCAGTGTTGTCCCTGGCCTTGGCAAGAAGAGCTGGCTCCGGGCCCACGAGTTGGCCTTGGCAGGGGAGAGGGCGGCGCCGAGCCCGGCAGCAGGGCCTGTTCTCCCTGTGCTGGGGAAGCTGTGGGGGCCGCATGCCCATTGGCTCCGGCCCCCAAAGGGCAAGTGTTGTGCTTGGGTGCAAGGGGTGCTGCTCCCTCGGGATGCCAGTGAGGGGTCACCAAACTGGGTGCTGAGGTTGTGCTCGGAAGGATGGAGCACTGCAGCGTTTCCACGTGTGCTCTGGGGCATTGCCATTGCTAGGTGGTGGGTCTCACTTGCTAAGGATGGGGAAAAACAAAGTGCAGGCTTATGGAGAAACCTCAGGTAAACTGCTAAATGCGTTGTGTACATTTTTTCAGTCCTTAAAAAAAGGAGGAAAAAAAAATGGAAATCAAGTGATGGGCTCCAGAAAAGGCATATAAAATATATGCTTTTCAGGGCAAGTGAAATAATCTGGGCCGTGCCCTCTTTATTTCCTTATCAAGCACGAGTCGAAGCTTTGAGAGTGATGCCAGGGAGGCACCGTGGCACAACAGGGATTCCCAGGGGGAGTGCGTGCGGGTGGCTGCTGTGCTCGGCCCCCTCTTGCTGCAGCCAAACACTTGAGCACTGGGGAGAGAGCCCAGGCAGGAAGAGCAGCCTGCGATTCATTAGAGGCCCGTGACACATAAAAGCGTGTTTAGCTTCCATCTGTTCTCGTTTGGATGATGCCGAAAGAAGGGTAAGTGCTTTGGAAGGGATGTATATTTGAAACCCCTGTCACTTTTAGCTGCTACACATTTTTTTTTTTTCTCGGTCTGTTTATGGGACATGTATTTCTCTGTTGGAGATGCATTGCCAGATCCACTGCAGGTGGTGGTGAGCTCCCAGCTTTGGAATGATGGGGATGGGGAGTAGTTAGAGAAGCCTTTTGGCACATTTCAGACAACTGTTGTTTTGCTTTCCTGAAATTGTATGTGTAATTTTGGTCTGTTTTATGTTCATGAGGGGCTGTACAGAGCAAGCATCACTTGCATGAGGCTGAAAAATATGCCTGTTGAGCTGCAGTGGGTTATATGAAAACAGCCATGGTATGTTTTTAAGGATTACTGAACTGTAAGCATTTATGTTGGCTTCTTTTGGCAAGTCTTCCGTAATTCTGCTTTAATAAAAACGATCCATGGTTTGGGAGTGGGTAGAAGCATGTCCCCCTCATGATCCTGGTGCTCAGCAGTCCTCCCTGAGCAGGGGAAGAGGTAAGTGGCTTGGAGAGGCAGCAGAGGACGGGCTGCGGCCTTGGGACGTGGTGGTTCTGGTTAGAGTTGGGCCCGTGGACGAGCAGGTCTTTGCTGCGGAGGTTTGTTCTTGCTGCACATGCCTAGACGCAGTCCTGATGCAGCCAAGAGCAGCTTTTTTTCCTAAATGACCAAGTGTATTTGCTGTGATTCCACATCAATCTTCTTAAGGTTTTTTTTTGTTTGTTTGTTTTTTGTGATAGCTAACCAGTCTTTATTTGAAATGCAGTAATTTCTCTGTCGATTCCAGTTGCATATTTGGAATTGTCAGATAAAAGCCTTGTTGAAGGCGCCTTAGCCTTGAGCCACCATATGCCATTAAAAGACTCGCCAGAGGCTCTTGGCGTGCCGGCGACGAGTAAAGCCCTGTAGATGGGCAGGGCTCCGGAGCGGGCGCCGTTGCATGGGGCTGCGTGCATGCTGATTTATTGGCTTTTGAGTACAGCTTTGTCCACACATGCAGGTGGTGGGAGGGGAGAAAATGTGCAAGTCATTTTTCACTTGAAAGTGCGTTTGATCTCTTGGGACTCCTATGCACTGTGGTGATAAAACCACAATTGCAATAGGTTTGTCAGAGATCGTCAACACCGGAGCTGGAATAACTTAGGTTCATGTTCTCCAAGTGCCATTACTGGTTTGACTGAAGTACTGTTAAGTCTGCAGCTTTTCTTAATGTATCAGCTCTTTCAATTCCCATTCTTACAGCACCGATTAAATATCCATGTGTTACTTAAGATAAATAGATGGAAACTACTCCCCCTGAAAATGCCGTGAAGATTCAGCCATGTTCCTAAGTTGCCTTGCTCAGAGAAAGGCTGTGGAGAGATTTAATAAGGCCGTTTATTCTGTAGTAATTAAATGATGGCTGACTGATGACACTAATTCAGTAGATGAAATTGCCCCATGAAAACAGAATCTGTCGTGCGGAGCTGCTCTCCTGTAATTAGTAGAGCTGGATGGCACGTGCAACTCCTGCCCTGCGACCCCTCGGTGAGTCACTTGGCTCTGCTGTGCCCCCAAATCTGTGTCTGGACAGAGGCAGTAGCACTTAGCACCTGGTCTGAGGTACTTTAAGCTTCTTAGTTTAGCAGCCAGATTGAGACAAGTGCAGTGTTACTGAGTTAAGTGGATTTGAACTGAAAACTGTCTATTTATTTGGCCACCATCGTTGTTTCTACAAGGCTTTTGAATCATTTTTCAAATGAATGTTACATTTATTTACTAAGCTCAAAGACCCCCTAAAATCTTTATTGGATTCATTTAGACAACGTCAGTATTGATGTAGCCGGGGTCACCATTGTCCTTAACCTTAGGAAGACCAGGTCAAGATGAAACATGGTACCTGGAGGTGAAAGCAAGCTCAGGACTTGCTTGGGGACAGAACCAGGTTAGCGGCAGGCCTGCGGTTACTGCACAGCGCCCCCGTGGCCATCACAGCCTTGGCGAGGCCGTCGGGCTCCCTTCCCGGGATGTCGGATGTCCGGTCCTGCCTGGGTTCGCTCGCGTACGTAGCTATCCTGCACCTCCATCTTCCTTGATCTCGTCTGCCCTGTTCAGATATAGATGCCCTTCAAAATTCCGTACTTTATTTTAGAACACTTCTTACGGAGTGTAACCAAACTGGAGTCATCCTGCATTTTCTTCAAGCAAGAAGAGTTTGGCCTCATTGTAATGTGCTTGAAGCCCATCCCCACGCTGTAGCTAACCTCTTGCCAAATTGTGGGGAGCCCCTTGGTTGTGTGTATTACAACTTGGAATAATTTAGCTGTGCCTTGACTTTGAAGCTAGGGAATTGCATTTACATCTGCAGTTGGCGGATTTACATCTGGCAGTTTCTTGATGTTTTCTAAGCTGGTTTTCATTTTTAGTGTTGTGTTTTCCAGTATGATTATGCCATATTTCTACATGAAGGAATTAAACAGGAAGAATGAAATTTTGGGGACGCCAGTAGGGAAACTCCAGGCATGTGTTTAGTTTGGTCAGCTCAAATCATAGGATCATTTTAACAGGATGTGATTGCTCCATATGGTATATGAAGAAGAGGTGGTGGGATGGATTTCCCCCTCACTGTCACTTGTGCACGGTGTGAGATGTGTGGGCTCCTTCAGCATCTCCTGGAGATACAGGACCACATGAACAAGTCTCGGTTGAGTAGGGAGGGCAGTGTGGACAGGTGGGTGGCTTTTTATGGACATCCTTAGGGGTTGTATCAGGTTTGGAATCAGAACCGACAGGAGATAGAATGTGGTGAATGTTAGATAAGAGTTTCCTACTAATAACCCTGAATTGGTGAGGCTATAACAGCCAGCAAGTGAATATATCCTCGAGGATGATTTATCTCAAGGTTTTGTCTCTCTTACTGCCAGATATATCAATCTTTGTCTTTGATTAGAAAAATACATATTGCAGGTAGGGAAAGTAAGTGCCTAAACAGTTTCTTCAATTTGCATTTAAATTAAAAATCACTGTGAAATCAAATCACCAATTTGTGTCAGCAAGGTTAATTCTGTGGGAATGTGATATTAAATTGAAGTTTCATTGGGCTGCTTGCTTTATCTTAATTGGTTTCATATATCAAGCTTTGCACTTGTTTTCCTGGTGACTGGCTGTACTCCAAAAACCTTTTCATGTTGTCCTGTAACAAAAAGGAGGAGTTTATTGGTGCTGTGGTACTGATATTTCAAGCTTATTCTTGTCCAGGGCTACGTGAGAATTGTGGTGTATTTTAAGTATAAAACTTGCTGTAATCCATTTTTGTGATGAACAACAAGTTTCAAGACACTCAGTCCCAGCAACTATTTGGTAATAGTGTTGACAGACAAGTGCTCTTCCCTTCGTCTTGGGCAGAATGGCCATTTAATCCCTAGCACAAGAAAAATCGTGATAAATGGAAAAATCCCACTTGTCCGGAAGGAAACTGGTGCATATAACAGACTACTTAACCATCCCATATATATGGTTATCCATATAACACTTAAATAAGTAATGGATTAGGAGTGCAAGAATTGGAGCATATGGCAAGAAAAAATAGTAGCAAACTTGATATTAAATGGTATTTTTTGTTTTTTATTTTGCTTTTTTTGCTTAGGTCATACATGGGCATTGAAAACATTAATTCCAGTTTTTTGTTTTATCTATATTTGCACGCATGCCTCTGTAGGCTGAACTGGCTGGATGTGTGGTGGGCAGTAATTATCTGGGAAGTTCCTCATGGTCTCCAAGTTGTGTTTGCAGGCATCGCCCTCATCCCTCGCCTCCCCTTGGCAAGCAGTTGTTCTCCTTGGGAATGAAACATTCACTGTATCACCTCTAGGCAACAGCCCTCTCCTGGCTTTGGAGGCTCCCAAGGGTTTGAAGAGGAGCTTTCCAGTTGTGGTGGTAGAGGCTGTGTAAAGCACCCTTGGGAACTGCTCTTCAGCTGAGCCCTGAAGTGCTGTCTTGAGGGTGGCTTGTCCTGCTAGTCCTGCTGCCCCCTGATACAGAGGTCGGCCTCCGTGTGGAGCTGCCCCACTGGCTCCTCTGCTTTAAAGCTGAGGACAGGATACTGGGGAGGCTTCCTGGTCTGTACCATAAATATTGCCTGGTAGCTGCTAAGCAGTTAGGTTAGCCATGAGCGCTTGAAATGAAGCCAACGCTGTGGTTGGCAGTGGCCAGGTTGATATGCCATAGTTTTTTTGATGACTTCCCACATCCCTGTCCCTTTCAGGTCTGTTTACATCTACATCTCTCCAGGAGACCCTGGTGATACTTTCTTAGCTTCAGGCCACACTATAGCAGCCATTCCTGTTAAATAAACCAGGAGCAGTGTCTGTCTAATGCCAAATGTTCTTTGCTGCTAGCCCTCTGCCAGCATCAACACTTCCTGACTGTGGAGCGGGCAGTGCCCTGTTGACTTTAGGGAGTCCGGCCCTGTGCAAGGGAGTGAGCAAGCCCGGGGGGGGCATCCGCAAGGGCCGCAGCAACTCTCTGCGGGCTTCTTATAAGGGTAAAGCTAAGTGGGAAATGTGCTAGAAATATAAATTCCAAGTCCTGAGGCACACACTGCCTATAACTTGTTACCATGATTTTTTAATTTCATATTTTTAATTTTAGACTTGGTATTATTGCCACATGTGTACAGATAGGGAGCAATGCTGTGTGCTGTGGTTCAAGGATGGTTGCACTGTGGAAATGCTAAGCCAGAAAAGCTTTCTCAAATAACCTGTGTACTACATATCTCATAATAATCAACCACGATATGTTAATCACATGATGAATCTGCTGAACAAGTAGTTTGCGTTGTAGAAAGATGATTCATTTGTCCTCTAGAAGAGCACCTACACAGTTCTTCAGAGTTGCTGAGCATAAAGTGTTAGTGACGCCTTACCTTAACCTCTGCGTTTCCAGGGATGCTTCAGTTCTGGCCCCAAATAGTCTCAGCACATCTGGGAAGTAGTTTTGATTTTATTCTTTCCCTTGTCTTTTTATATGTTGACTTTTTGTAGTGGATACGGTAAAAGGTGAGGCTATGAAGCCAACATTTTCCTGTGTGATATAAGGAAGGGAATATAATTCTTAACCTGTGGGTTGATTTCATCATCTTCTGCAAAAGGGACTGCATCAGCCTGGGTTTAGTCAACTGCGTTGCACAGACAAGACGCTAAAACACCAACGCAGAGTTGGGATGTATTTCCCCCAGGGCAGAGGGGGAAGCCAGCAACTCTGTCCAATGTGAGGCTGTCGGGGGAAGTTCAGGGTGCTCCTTCCTCTGTGCTCTCTGGTGGACATGATGCAATCCTATGTTACGCTGGGAAGGTGGTATCAAAATCTATCAAAATACACAGAGTGGATGGTAGAGATAGGACAAGTGCTTAACTGTCCTGGGCCTTCAAGTGAGATGAGATCCCACCAGCATTTATCCAGTGTCCCACCCTGGTGCCACTGAGAGCTGTAAAGCCCTCTTACTCAGTAATGCATTTGCCGTGTAAGTAATACTGCATGTGAAGAATGTACGTGCCATACTGATTATGATAGAGAAATTCATGCCTTAAGAAAAAGTTAAGTCAGGAAATCTGGAGTTTGATATTTACTGGTGGTCTACAATTTCAGACTCTAGAGGGAAAGGAGTGTAATTTGGATGAATACAGAAGGCAGTGCTCTAATGCCCTCCTGACTGCTGAACCATTCTTTTACCTATGTAAATTCATAGAGACCTACTGGTAAAAGTCAGTGTTGGATTTGTAGATGACCTGATGATTTACCCGAGAGAGGAACTGAGATTTCTAACATGTCAGAACGCTATTGCAGAGTGGATTTGCACATTATCACCTGGCGAGAGGATCTAGGGCATGACAGTTCTTATTCTCATGCAAGAGCATATTCACATGTGCTTAGAGGCAGTGACATGTATCAAAACATACTGATTATGGATTTCTGTGGCAGTACTTCTGCTTCCCAAATTTCCAGCAACAAAATGCCCAGCAGTTTTGATGTAAACATGACAGGTCACTATGGAAAATACCATAGTAAGTTGGAATAGTAAAGAGAATTTTAGGTTAAATTTCTTAAGTCTAAAGTTTGGCTTGATCTCTACCAGCTGTATTGAACACTCAGAGCCATGTGCACATACACACTGGCGTGGGGATAAAAGTCGTCGCAGAAACTTCAATAACAGCATATGGGCAGGAAGTCTGCTTCAGATGTTATCCAAAGCCTTGTGTGTAATAAGATAGGCCATGGTTCTGAGTCTGTTTTCAAGTGGAAAATCAAACAGTAACACAGCAATTTTTCGCTTTGTTCCTTGTAGCTCTTATTACGTTGTAGACCTACATGAAAAGAAAACAAAACTCAGAGTTGTGCTAAGTTCTTCCTTGCCTGTAATTTGTTAAAATAAAAAAAACACAGCAGAGGAAGACTGTGAGGTTGAGTTACCTCGGAAATGTCCTGACCTTTGAAGAAGAATATAATTGAAGATTTCACTCGTTCTCTCTAGAAACCCAGGCCCTTGTATTGGCTTAAGTAGAACAATATTCACCCAAATGATCAGGTCCAACTTCAGTGATAAGCAACACTTTATTAAGGAAAGCACCTTCAGACTGTGTGCTTATATACATATGCTTTGGAGTGTATGTGTGGGCATTATGTATTATGTATACATGCATTTATGTACATATTTGTGATTGAAAGATGAGTGTACGTTAAAGTGAAGTGATTTGTGAGATAAGAATTTATGGCTGTATTAATTAAGTCCATCTCCCTGTCTTCAATAACTTGAAAGAAACTCTTCTGGTTTTCCCCACTCTGTTTTCTTCACCAAAATACTGCTGGGGAAACTCTTTTACATATAATATATATGCATGTAGCAATTGAGTTTTGTACATAGCATAAGATATTTGTTCCTTGAGCAGAAATTCTTGTCTGGTTTCCAGTAAGCCAGCATGTCCTGTAGCATCCTGCACATGAAAAGATTGTTCAGTTGGTCCCCTGAGGCTTATCCCAAAATGAACTTAACATCTTATTTTAATGGCAGGAGTGGAAGAAAAGGCGGCATTTATGTACAAACACTTTCTACTCCCAAAGTTGCCTTTTTTTGTTCCCGAAAGGATTTAGTGATAGCTACTTAATGACTTGAAATAGCTCTAAAATAAACAACTGCTCCTAATACTTCCTAGAGAATGTGAGTTACCAGCTCGATGATTCATGGCAGAGCGATTAGATTCACTTGAGTACTGGTGGAGGAACTGGGGAACTAGTAGCAAAGAACAGTTGGGAACTCATGTCAGGCCAATTTCTCCAGAATTCTGACTGCTACGTGCGCTTTGTTTTTGACACATGTATAATGAAATAAGGAAATGACTGTGAAGGGAATAGTAAAATGGTCATGAAATGCAAACATAAAAATTGTCATAATCTTAACTCTAGTCATCAGAAGACCTGCAGGTTACCCAGACCAGATGGAAAGTGCTGCTATGTGGCAGTTTGATGTCTGTTTTCCAGTAGACTTTTTAACATGAACCTGGTGGCACTTGCACTTCTCTGCAGCCTGCAAGAGCAGAAAGCACAGAGAGAAGGTGCTGCAGCACCTCTGGGCTAGGGCTGCTGCCATTATCCTCCCTGTCACCTGCATCTATGGGCCAAGCAGCTGGGGAACAATGCCTAGCCCAGCCTTTCGGTCTCTTAATGCCATGGAATTATCCAGGTCAAAGCTAGAGCAGTCGCTGAGGGGCTGTTTCCAAGAGCAGGTGTCTAGCATCAAAGTTATTCACTTCTTACACTATAGAAAATGGCATAACCTTCCAGATAGTGGTCACAGTTGTCTAAACCTGCAAAAACACATAGGAGCAGGCAAAACCCTTGCACTTGCAATATGTTCCTGCAGATGTAAGTGTTCTAGGGGTTGTTATCTGATAAGTTTAGGTGATTTAAATTTTATCTCCATGTTGTTTCTCCCTAGGAGGCAAGTCTGAAAGCATCTCCCTTTCCCGGGATAACAATGTAGGCTAAAGGTCTATCCAGAGGAGAAGGCATTTGGCATCAGTGCTACATAAATATCATCCTGGTTCCCTCTAGGATGAATATTCGCTGTCAGATTCAAGTAGCAGTGCCCATGAAGGAAGGGGCTCACCCAGTATGTTGAATGGCTGTTCCCTGGTGCGGCCTGGGCAGGGAGGTGCTCCATGCCCACCCATGGGGATTCGGAGCTGGAAACTCCTCATCAATCCCAGAGGTTGCCCAGCGGTCAGGTGTCACAGAGCAGGGCAGCAGCGGATGATTGAATAAAAGGCCTTGCCCTGGCTGCGCTTTGGAGCCTTAGCGCTCTGCGCAGCAGTGGTAGGTCAGTGGCTGGCTAAGCCTGTTTTAAGCCTGGAATTAAATGATCTGATCCTGAAGCATTTCCCCTTCTCACAGACACTCACCAAGTGCTTCCCCTCTGACACGCTTTCCTTTTGCCCTGTGCGTGCGGCTGTATGTAAAGTGCAAGCTCTCTGCCTGCAAACTGTGGCATAGCACGTGAAGGCGTCAGCGCTGCGTGCCCCGTACCTCGCGCAGTGATGCACCAGGACTAGCCTGGGCATTTAGGTACTACTTGGGCAATAAGGATCTTCCATAAGGCATGGAAGAAAGAGAGAGGAAGACAACGCATTAGCTGGGATTTTCAGTTAGTCTGAGCCTTGTACTTCCGGACTTGCCTACGAAGAGATTTATTGAAAAAGATACCAAGAAATTCAGTAAGAGATTTGTTAAAAGAGGTAGGTAAAGAGATACAGGTATTTTGCAAGGATGTTTGCTCCTTGCCCCGTCTTGTGCTGACTGTTGCATTGCCAAGTGCACGAGGGAGCCGGAGTTTGAAGGAGCACCGCACCCGATGTGCTCTGCACTGGAGTTTTTGCATGGTGAGTGCGTGTCCTTGTCCTTAATGCCTCCTGGAACTGTTAAGACTGCTTAGATGCTGCTGCAGCACTTACAGCACAGGGCTGAAATCGTCCCTGTGGGTCCAGGCAGACGTCGTCTCGTGCGTTGTTTCAAGGTAATATCTTTGTTCATGTTTTTATTAAATCTGTATTCCAGGGTATGTAGAAGGGATATTGGAGCTTTTAGGTGAGAGTGTGTCCAGAATTTTATAAATATGCTTGTTCTTGAGCCAATTTCTGTTGCAGTTATCCCTAACTTTCCAATTAACTTACCCCTAAATACATGGGCCTACAATCAAACACCAGGAAGACACTTGACTAAAAGCAGAACAGAATTAATAGATCTGATGGAAAATGTGCATGAGGAGGGTCAGCCCAGGAATGGGCACTTCATCCCAGAAGCAGCTAGGGAATTGTGGAAGCCAGAAAAAGCCCACTCTTGTAATTGGAGCAAGGAGATGTAAAACCTGGGAGGCAACGTAGTTCATCAGTCCCTAGAGAGCTTGAAGTCAGGGCAGAGCAAGCCAGGATGGGCCGTTATCTATAAAAG